>JARKHS020012563.1:0-167500 GCA_030143305.2 Amblyomma americanum | reverse complement strand
AGGTGATGAAGCGTGCTGCCCGATTCTGGATGGCTTCGAGTGAATCTATCAAGTAGGCTTGGTGAGGATTCCATATTGTTGAGGCGTATTCTAGTTTAGTTCGAATGTACGTTTCATATGCTAGTTGTCTGGTGGCTGTTGTGGACATGGAAAGTGATGGCCTGATGAATCCGAGTGATCTGGAGGCACTAGCACATAGTTTCGTGATGTGATTAGCCCAGGTTAGGTTGGTTGTTATCTCGATGCCGAGGTACCAGGTATGAATTTGTTTGAGACAGCGCTATGGAGTTCAGGGAGTACGAAAAATGAAGAATCGAACGTTTACGTGAGCTGTGCATGAACTTACATTTAGAAACGTTGAGCTGCATTAGCCAGTCGGAACCACCACTTCTGAATTCGGCTTAGGGTCATCCTGTAATAATTCCTGATCACTGGCTATTGTTGATGCGGCGATAAATGACGCAGTCATCCGCAAAGAGACGGACAGATGATAAAATACCAGATGGCAAATCGTTGATGAAGATTAAAAAGAGTAATGGAGCAAGAACCGATCCTTGGGGAACCCCG
This sequence comes from Amblyomma americanum, assembly GCA_030143305.2. NCBI lineage: Eukaryota > Metazoa > Arthropoda > Arachnida > Ixodida > Ixodidae > Amblyomma > Amblyomma americanum. The sequence goes on along the minus strand of JARKHS020012563.1, from coordinate 166,933 downwards.
GAGATTACTCTAGTAGTTTGAGATGCATGACTGGCGATGACGGTGAATTGCAAGCGGTTGGTTAAGAAACAGTGGATCCAGGATAAGGCAAGCGGGTCAAGTGACAGAGCTGAGAGTTTGGAAAAGAGACGCTGGTGAGGGACGCGATCGAATGCCTTGGCGAAATCTAAATAAATTATATCGGTTTGGAAGGCTGAGTCTAGATTTAGGTGAAGATCAGTTGTAAGTTCGAACAGCTGAGTTTCGCACGAAAAACCTGCCCTGAAACCATGCTGATTGGGAAAGAAGAAACGGTTGTGGTCAAGGTGAGATGCGATGTGCGAGTATATTATATGTTCGAAAAGTTTACAAGAGATACATGTCAGTGAAATTGGTCGATAATTTGAGGGGTCGGAGCGATCTGCAGCTTTGAAAACTGGGACAACTTTGCTTAATTTTCAGTCGTCTGGAATCTGACTAGTATTAAGAGACTGGGCAAAAATGAGTTGTAAGATTTGGCTCGTGAAATATTTAGTTGCTTTAAAAATCTTAGCAGGGAGGTTGTCTGGTCCAGGGGAAGTGGATATCTTTAGATTATCTATGAGTTTTAAAATTCCCTCTGCTGTGATGGTAACAGGTGGCATAGGTGCATAGCTTAGACTTGGCACGGAAACAATGCTTGCTGTTGGCTCCTGGGTAAATACGGACGTGAAATAGGAATTCATGACGTCGGAGCGCTCGGAAATTGGAACACCGGAGCCGTCTCGTGCCTTCAGGGAAATATTGTGCGAACTGTTTTTATTGGGCGTGAGCAAGTTCCAAAACTTCTTGGGGTTTACCCGCATTATCTCAATGAGATCGTGACAGTATAATTTTCGTTTTGAAGATCGTAATAACTGCGTGTATTCGTGCAGACTTGCAAGGTATTTGTCCCACTTCCTAGCGCATCCTGATTTCTTTGCGTTACGGAATAGGCGTTTTTTCTTTCGCGACAACTTCCTCAGCGCATTTGAGTACCATGGTTTATTGGCATCCCCACGAATGCAGATGAGCGGGACGTAAGCTTCTATAAGCGATAACATTTTCTCTTTAAATAGACACCAGTTGTTATTCATGGATCTGCTATGTATGGAAATTTGAAACGTCTGAAGAAATTCTTCAAGGTGGGAGTTAATGCTTGGGAAATCGGCCTTAGAATAATCACGGATGTATTTAACAGACGGTTGGCGTATAGGAATTTCAATGGACAGGTTGAAAGTTATGATACAGTGATCACTTAGACCACTAGTACACGAAAGCGATTGAACTAATTCTGGATTGGATACAAGGACGAGGTCTAGTATGTTTGAGCCTCGAGTTGGTGCACACACTGTTTGGGTAAGGTTAAACGTAAGGACCAGATCCAAGAAATATTTTGATGGACGAGATGACGCAGTCAAGTTATCCCAATCGATGTCTGGAAAATTGAAGTCGCCACAGAGTATGAATTTGGCATGAGAGAATCTAGACTGCAAATCTTCAAGAACAGAGTGAAGGTCGCTTATGAAAGAAGGATCTCTTTCACTCCCTCCTTTATCCCTTCCCTTACGGCGCGGTTCAGGTGTCCAACGATATATGAGACAAATACTGCGCCATTTCCTTTCCACAAAAACCAATTATTATTATTATTCATAAAGAGCGGAAATAAGCGCAAAAAGCTGTTTTTTAGAAGAAAACGCGCCCCATCGCCTCAGGGCGCCGAGCGAACGCCGCTCATGCCCGCGATTGGTCGGGACCGTCATGACGTCATCCACGGGGATCTCCGGCCGGCACCGACGGCGTTGCTGCGTAGCGCGTTGCTTCAGCTGGCTTTTACGGACTACGTTTTGGAAATTATGGATAATTCAAGCAGTATTGAACAGTTTGTACTTTCGCCATGCATGTTCGAGCCATCAGCAGCTTCAGAAAACGGCGGAACCAACGACGCCGCGGAGTGCGCCGGCAGGGAAAGTCGCGACATCTTCACGTGTTGGAAATCTCGAGTGGATGGATGGGTGGATGACAGCTTTTATTTCCGCCGGAAATGGAAACCCTTTATTACTCACTGCCCCCGGCACGCAGGCCGGGAGGGCGAGGGCCGGAGCTTCCATGAATAAAGGCTAACAAAGAGATTTTATCTCTTCGCGCAATCAGCCGCCAGGCGGATCGGCTTGTTTTTGCCAAGCGGGTTCTTTTCTGCGCAGCAGGGCTTCCAGCTTTCTCTGCTATAAATATTTTCGTCGACTCCGGGGTAGTCAGCGCATTCCCATATTCTCTACTTCCGGGTAACCGTGGAACCGCCGCACTGTCGGAACCTGGACGAGCGCGCCCAAACCTATTCCAAATCGTTGTGAACTACAGACTACAGAAGAGAAAACTGGTGCCACCGCCTGATAAGAAGCTAATAGAGAAGCGACATGGCGGCGCCTGCAAGCCGGAAATTTCGTTAATCCAGTATGGGCATTTCAGGTCCTACGAGGGTAACACGAAAACCAAATCTCGATTGATACGTATGTTTTGCATAGGTGCATGCACGTGCATATCTTTTGTGTAGATGCAAGTGGCAATAAAAAAAAGTAAAATGCGCTGAAACGTTATCGTGTCCCGCTGCTGCATAAAACCCTGGACATCACCTTCTTTCCGGTGACAGTCTGTGTGTGTCTTCTCGTGTTTCTGCGTCTTTTTTGCTGTTTTTTGTCTTCACCAACTTCTCGTAACGCCTGTAAGCGTGATGTAGTTCAGATCACCGGCATGCTTACACGAGTCGCACGGGGTAAAGCATTTGTTTGTTGATTTGTTTATAGTCACTGGCCTAATGACTCCCGACGGCCTTTTAGAACTACAAAAGAATGCCAAACTGGATGAGTTGGAGTGGGTGCACTGCTGTACTGTAGCGCGAAGAGTCGAGGTGACCGGGAGGAAGGTTCGTCTGTGCTTTCCTTCTTTCGCATGTTCGGGCTGCTGTTCAACTATGAAACTTCCGCCCATAACCCCATGCGTTTTTTTTTTTGCATGCTGAACACGTTTTTAAACAATAATTATGGCTGCGTTTCGGAGCTCTCAGTGCTGGTCATCAAAACTAGTGTGCTGCGAAATATATATAGTTGCTGTTGTTGCGTATCGAGTAACCAGCAGAATTATTTATGGCAGATATATTCGTACCGCGGCTCGACAACTTTGCCATTCTGACTCAAGGACAGATTTGCATGAATTCTGGCGCCATTGTCGATCGTCAGCCATGACCAAGCGCTCATGAATGCAAATGTTTGCATTGCTCAAGTATACTAGGTTGATATAATCGTGTTTTTTTTGTTCAGTTAGGTGCAGCGGCATGTGCTGCGCGCTGATGAAAGATTAAGGGAATTGCTTGTGCTGCCATGAGCTGCAAGCAATCAGGAAAAAGCCAAAAGGCACACAGTGCGTAAGGAGCTCAAAAGAGTTCAAGACTGTGTGCCTCAAAGACAGTGCTGGAAGTGGCCTTAGCTCAGCATGGATGTGAACCAGCTGGAAAAGGCAAAGAGTTTACAAACAGGTAAGAAAGTAATATAACGAAAAAAAGAAATATTGATGCACATATTTTGTGCAGGCAGTTTCGGCATGCTGCGTACCACCAGATTGTCTGGTTAACGTGGAAGAGGCTGTGGGAGAACCACCGGCGGATTCTACCAAGCTGTGTGCTGAGCGCTGTTCGAAAGAAGTACCATGCCAAACTGGTTTATATACAGGCTTCAAGCATTACACGGAACGCCCGAACGAGAGAAAGTAAACGGCACTGGCAGAAGATTACGTTGATCTGTGGTTCGCCAAAGCGCGGGCCGCAGCGAAGCAAGCGCAGCCGGACGGCCGGCCGACTCTCCGTGAATGGCGTCACTTCCGGCAGTTCTCCGTCTCTGCCGTCCCCCCACCCGGCGCTTCCGGAAGCAACGAGGGCGTGCCGGCCGGCGGCGGGTTTTTAAGAAGCGATTGCAGCTCTGTTTGCGGATAGAATCGGGAAAAAAATTACACACATGATTTTCAAGGTCCTTTCTTCCCAACCACAGCGTTTCATGCGATTTGAAAACCGTTTCAGCTTCCCTTTAACGCATTAATATCAAAGTGCAATATCTAGGACGAACGGGTTAGGAAATACGTGTCAAAATTTCAGCGCACTTTCCTACCAGCAAATTTAGTTCCAAAAATGATTAATAATAATATATAATGGTTTTGGAAGGAAATATTAGTTTACAAAATCACTGGTAACACTGCAGAGCTTAAAAAACTTCAGGCCAAAGAATGGTATTGTGGTTACCTCGGTCTTTACAGAGGCGTTGTGAGTGAGCGCTGCGTAATGGTAGGCCAGTAAGTCTGTCATTTGCGTTTTGGCTAGATGAATGCATTCTTGCTCCCTTGTAGGTGCACTTGCCCCGCGTTTATACCACAGCTGGTGAACTTCTTTTCTGAAAGCCGCTGATGCTTGATCACCCAGATTCAACAGGACCCGGAATCCAGCAAAATTGAGCATGGTGATGCTGAAATGGTATGAACAATTTTAATTGGATATTTACAATTTTTGACATTTGTATTAAGACTGCTAAGAATGCTTTCATTGCCCAAAGGCCAAGAGGTGATGGCACTGAGAAAATGTTCCAGGACCTCTAAGTGAGGTACTTTAATATGGAAAGGTCTAAGTTTGTAAGTGCCCTGTGAAGGATAAAAATAGACTATCAGTAATGTACGCCTTACTCGAAAACCTCTACCGAAAATTCTGACTACTTTGTAAAGGCAGCGTACTTATGCCCGAAGTTATGATTTTACATGGTAACGCAGCCTTGTCGAAGATGCTTTGAAAACAAACTTCTTGCATGGAAAGCCATTGCAAAGAAAAACATCGCTCAAGGTGATAGGAAGAGCTGCGCTCAACAGACTTGAGCATCTGAAATTTTGAGCTCGTGTATTCGTTCTAAAGAAATAGGAATCACAACAACACGATAACAGACTTTCCATCATTCTGCAATTACCAAATTGCACCAAAGAGTGCACGCGTGATCGCGAATATGTGTGAAAGATGGAGCGCATAAGATGCAGTACCTTATGTAAAGCGCTATAGCAGACTACAGCGAAACAAAAGCATTGTGATTATTTCAAACCGTATGCTTGCCACCCGTCGCAGCAGTACATACATTCGAACGATAAAAACGCGACCATCGTGCCAAAAAGGGAGCAGCGGCCGTAATATTTCAATTCATTCGCTTCACAGTACACCTCTTCAGTGACATAGACAACCCAACTCGTTTCTGTGCTACCAAGCATCCAGGTGCCAGCTGATGAGACCCCCGTGCCGTGGAAGAAAAAAATAATAATGCACGCATCCCAGATACAGTTTTCTGTTTAAGACCATCAAAATTTGGTATAGAAGGTAAAAGAGCTTGAATAAAAATTATGTTCCTCATAAATGTGACATGGTTGTATCCTGTTTGTCATGGTTCCAGACAGAAATGCGATAGCGTGCAGTACTGTAATAGAAAGCCGCTCACGCTCATATGGCGCTGCAATTCTTCTGATGCTTGTACGCACTTCAGCGGAAAAGAAGATATTTTCGCAGATCTCAGGATCTCAGGTGGCTCTGAGGTTAGAGCGTTCACCTACTAATCCGGAGATCCCGGGTTCGAACCCGACCGCGGCGGCTGCGTTTTTATGCAGGAAAAACGCTAAGGCGCCCGTGTGCTGTGCGATGTCAGTGCACGTTAAAGATCACCAGGAGGTCGAAATTATTCCGGAGCCCTCCACTATGGCAGCTCTTTCTTCCTTCCTTCTTTCAGTCCTTCCTTTATCCCTTCCCTTACGGCGCGGTTCAGGTGTCCAACGATATATGAGACAGATACTGCGCCATTTTCTTTCCCCCAAAACCAATTAATATTATTATTACCTTGGCGACATGTTTTTTTTTTGCTACCTGCGAACAACGTTTTTCTTCCTTTCCGCATGACGAAGTTCATCGGCAACGGCATAAAAGTGCCGAATGGATGAGTTCTTTTTTATCTCTCCTAGTTTGATGCAGTTTGATTTAAGATTGGCACCAGAATTTGAGAAGCTTTTTTAGTAGCGTGGCGAGGTTTTCGTAACTCCCACTTTTTGGAATTTCAGCGCTAGGCACAATTTATCTGTCCTTTGTTAGTTTTCTCTTTACGCTGGGACTTGCATTTTGCGGCTGTGATATTTGGGCGTGCAAGTGGCGATCTTCTGGCACACATATTCTCCTGGTAAAAGCGTGGGGACGTTTCCTTTATAGTTGTTTGTTTCCGTGTGTGGTATTGCGACCTACTGTTTGAATTGATAGACGGATTACTTACGTGTACAATGGAATGCCGCAGAAAATGCTTAAAGCTTAGCGTGAGGTGTGCGCCGACCACTTTATTGTGAAAAAGGGCAAAGTTTAAAATAGTTATACACTCACAAGAACTACATGAATGTCTAAACAAACCACTCCGTGCTCGTGATCTCCTAATGACGCCCCACTGATATAAGCTGACCAAAATAATTAACGTCGCATTCGAAGCAGAAATGATTGGTCCAGAAATACGTGCACTTAATAAAAATCGGTGATGGCAAGTGCATGCTTGCTTGAATTCATTGTAACTTGCCTCCTGCCCCTAACCCATTAAAACTAATGTTGTGTGTAATAATTGTGATTTCGAAGATGGAATACGCTGGTTCAGTGTGGCATGCGCACAATAAATCGCTTTTTACCTTACTTGAGATAGTTCAAAATTACTATTAAATATTTTAGAGCATCAGCTTCACTGGTTGCGCTTTTAGCCTCCGAGGTATGCGGATTACAGGGATAGAATCCAAGATCGCGGCCTCAGAGTGGTTGCCATGGTAACCTGGGTGGTTGCATGATGGAATAAAATGACAGGCGGCAGCGAGAACCGCAACTGGGAGAAGTCATGTCGATCCGGTATATATATTCCTGTCTGGCAGGCGTCAAATTCGGGCCACTTAGTCCCGATATTATTTTAAAATTCTTGGGTTCAACCGTTTGCCGCTGAATGTAGCGGATGACATCATAATATTGAGCGTTTCGTACGGTATAAATTTCCTAGTTAAGCCAAGCTTAAGGCACGAATTCCAACCGGCGACCTATGTGCCTCTAATTACACGTCTTTACGAATCTTCATTTGAGAATTGCGACTGAACAATTTGTCAAAGGGAGTTCGGGGTGGTGGTATACGATTTCGAGTTTCGTGCAGCATAAACTTGCTTGTTATGTTAGAATCTGGGTTTCGGCGGGGATTCGAAGTGGTGACCTATATGCCTCTAATTACACGTCTTTACAAATTTTCATATCAGCATTGCGACTGAACCATTTGTCAAAGGGAGTTCGGGGTGGTAGTATACGATTTCGAGTTTTGTGCAGCGTAAACTGTCACTTACGCGCACTTACGCGGTCACAACGTGCAATGATCCTCCGCGCACGCATTGGCTGCGTGTGGCCCTGGGAACGACGGGTGCGTCACGGAATCGCGACGAGGGATGTGTGTGACGGATGCGGTGCAGTGGAAACACTAGAACACCTGCTCCTTCACTGTGCTGCGTTCGCCGATGCTCGTCGCGATATGCTCGCGGCCTATAGGGCGCAGGGCATAGTACCAGACTCCATCAAGACGCTATTGTGGCCGCAGGGCAGTGCGCACACTCGTGAGCGATCTTTGGTGAGCCTCTGTGCATTCCTCGAACACACGGGCTTGACGTCCCGTCTGTTCTCCGTAAGGTAGTTACACGCAGTGACCGAACGCTCGGCGAGTTCTACCTTGAACAATTAATAACTGACGCCCCACTCCAGTTGTAACCAACACAGTGTTCTGCGCATGTGTGATTTAATTCCTCTAAAATGGACTAATCACGCGCAGAACCTGAACACATTTCTTATTGTGTAAATAGTTTGTACATATTACTTCTCCCCCTATCCTCTCTTCCTGTCCCCTCACCTCTTTCATTTCGTTTCCCCATTCTGCCTGCTATCCTTTATTTCCGCTGCCCCAGCTTAGGTGCTTCAGTATCGATGGCAGATGCCGGGGCTAGCAAAAATCTTTTCCTTCCTTTTTGCTATTATTTTTAATAAAACCACTACCACTGCCACCACCAGCGTAAACTTGCTAGTTACGTTAGAGTCTAGCTTTCGGCGGGGATTCGAACCGACGAACTATGTTAGGTGCCCCGCCGCGGTGGCTCAGTGGTTAGGGCGCTCGACTACTGATCCGGAGTTCCCGGGTTCGAACCCGACCGCGGCGGCTGCGTTTTTATGGAGGAAAAACGCTAAGGCGCCCGTGTGCTGTGCGATGTCAGTGCACGTTAAAGATCCCCAGGTGGTCGAAATTATTCCGGAGCCCTCCACTACGGCACCTCTCTCTTCCTTTCTTCTTTCACTCCCTCCTTTACCCTTGCCTTACGGCGCGGTTCAGGTGTCCAACGATATATGAGACAGATACTGCACCATTTCCTGTCCCCCCCAAAAACCAATTATTATTATTATTATTATTATTATTATTATTATTATTATTATTATTATTATTATTATTATTATTATTATTATTATTATTATTATTATTATTATTATTATATTACCATTATTATTATTATTATTATTATTATTATTATTATTATTATTATTATTATTATTATTATTATTATGTTAGGTTAGTTGCCGTTCAATACTTGATCGCTGCCTCAGCGTTGGCTCATTTTTTTTTGGTCTTTCCAGAAGCAGTTCTTGGTAATTTCTTTGTGGTTTCCTCATTGGTGTGCTTTCCTTCATTCTGATTGAGCCTTTACTGCAGTGTTTCGAATAGTAGTATTACTGTCGTCAAGTTTGATGCCTTGTGACGTCGGGAAGTTTGATGTGAACGTGAATTTGGAACATCAGGCCATGATTACGTCTGCGGCGGGCAGGGACTAGTGGGGTTGTTTTTCTGCTTTACAATAACAATGAAAATTGGAGGAAGTTTCATTTTTGCACTTCTATGCTGAACTATCAGTTTCATTGCACTTTAAATGAAAGAGAATTTTAGGATTGTTGTCACTTGACAATTTGAAACACAAGTCGGCGTTCCTGATAAACTCGCCGCGGTGGCTCAGTGGTTAGGGCGCTAGGCTATTGATCCGGAGTTCCCGGGTTCGAACCCGACCGCGGCGGCTGCGTTTTTATGGAGGAAAAACGCTAAGGCGCCCGTGTGCTGTGCGATGTCAGTGCACGTTAAAGATCCCCAGGTGGTCGAAATTATTCCGGAGCCCTCCACTACGGCACCTCTTCTTCGTTTCTTCTTTCACTCCCTCCTTTATCCCTTCCCTTACGGCGTGGTTCAGGTGTCCAACGATATATGAGACAGATACTGCGCCATTTCCTTCCCCCAAAAAACCAATTATTATTATTATTATTCCTGATAAATATCCTCACTTAGGGCTGGAAATTTGAGAGCTGCTTCCTTGAAAAGTTCCGTAGTTAAATTTGCCATAGACACAGAGTTGGAGTAAGTAAAATATAAGCACAGTGTCTGATAAGCCTATTGACTACATATTACGACAACGCGACGGCAGACATAACTATATGTGCTGGGGAACTATGCTTATGAAGAACATTGATTTATTGTTTAGAATGTGCAAAATGTGCTGAATAAAAATATCGACCGCCGCTTAAAAATACGAGCAGAAAAAAGTGAGCCTGGTAAAGGATGCTTCTCGAGAGCGGAGTATAACTAGTGCCATCTATCTATGGGCCCTCCTTGTACACGCATCGCTCATCACGCCGTAGTGTTTATGCTTATATCTCGTCTCGACGACATGATTCCGTCCTAATATCTTGTTTCAACTCTTCTCTGTGAAATTATTTCTCGTGTTTTTAGAGAGTTATGTTTGAGCTTCGAACGAAGAAATTAGGTGAAGCGCTTCACGGAATCTCGCGCTTCTGCAATTTAGTGCGATATTATAAACATTCCTGCCGAAGAGTAAGTCACTGCACGAAAGTCACAGACAAGAAAATAATCCCTTACGGGTCAGCAGACTCAAGAAATTTGTTAAGGTCTTTGTAGAATTCGAAGGGGTGGATTTCTACAATATCTTCTTCTGTTAGAGTGATGTTCACTTCACCGAATTCCTTATTCAGCAACATCAAGAGAGGTATCTGAAAAACAAAACAAAAGGCGGTCAATTTTATGCACTCAATCTTTAAGAAATCTTTTGAGAAACTCTGGACAGTAGAACCCTAGCAGCGAAAGATTTTAGGCATATAAATTTAATCTAGCTGCTCCAGACGTTTCTTAAGCGTGCCTTGATGTTTTAAACAAGATATAACGCACTTATACGGTACTGCACAATTTCGGGGAAGTATATAAGCACAAGACATTATTCTGATGCAGTGTTAAGACATTGACCAGCAACATGTATTAAACTTGCTAAGAAGGTTCACAGAATTAAACAAAGATCCGCGCAGTCGAAAGCAATATTCAAATATCGCCATTCAGGCACGAGTCCCATTCGAAACATCATGGATTTCCTCCATCACCAAGAATTCGAAACAAGCGCCTCTTGTTCACTTGGCGCCTGCAACCTGGCGCATGACTTTGGACATTAAAAAATAGCGAGCTAACGTTATGCATGATACAAGAAAGAAAAGGCTCTAGGGGGTGAAGAAAATAAGGTGATACGCCGCCAGGTTTACCAAGCTGGCTGGGAAGTGTCCCGAATTCATAGTAACTAGTATATAGCCCCACTGAGGCAATGAGGGAATCGGCTCGTCTGGAGTGTTTACCCTATGCTTTTGTGTTCACGGTGACGGTGTCAGGCTTGCCAGGCCCTGGAATACCTCAACTGGAAATAAAATTGGTTATCGCTCTCCCTTCTCCAGGAGCCTTTCAGATCTAGCAGCTACCCTGGACCTGTGGGCCAGATCCTGCCCAACATTTCTTTAACAGCACATCTGCACTTTTGTAGCGATAGTTACATTACGGTAGCATTTAGAGCCTTCAGCGTGGCAGTGCCACCACCCCGTGGCAGCTCCGCCACGCTGTCACGTGGTTGGTTACGTGATGCGGAGCAGTTAGCGGCGACGCGTCACCGCGGCTAGTCATGTCGTTCGTCACGTGGTTGATCACGTCACCAGCCACGTGGTGCGGAGCAGCTACCAGAGCTGTCACAGCTGTGCGCATGCGCCGTGTCAAGTGGGACGATGAAGTGTCAAGATGAAGAAGGAACGCCCAGTGAAACGGAGCGGCGAAAAAGTCACTTTGCAATTCAACTGAGAGAGTTCCACTCGGCCAGCTGCAGCTATCGCATCACTCCAGGTTTAACCAGAGCCAAACCACCGATAATTTTTTCTCGTGGCTGAATCTTTCGATCTTTTATCCTTTCTATTCCGGTGTGGCCCTCGCAGGCCCATATCACGTGGCATACGTCCCCCTCAAGGCCACAGTGTGCTCAATGTGGCTCGTACTCTGCTAGGTGCATTTTTCAGTATTTTTTTTTCTGGATAGATATTTTTCCCCAGTCTGCTCAGTGTTATTTACTCTTCCAAGTCTAGTTCTTCACCCGGTGATGCTTATTCCTTTCTGCGTAGCTTGTAACATTCTAGGCTTTCTGAGTGGGTTGTCAGCAGGGTTCAGCAGTCGTGCCTTTTCGTATGTTTTTGTGCTCAGGGTAGCAGTTGTGAGCAGAAATGGGCATCCTCACGAGGGCGAGCCCTCATGAGGGCGTCCTCACCCTCACCTCATGAGGATTTCACTCGGTGGGTTGAGGGTGGGTTGAGGGTGGGAGAGGATGGGCGCGTGAAAATTCGTGAGGACGAGGGTGAGGCATGAAAGACATGGTGAGTTGAGGGCGGGGGAGGTAAGACATGGTGAGGTGAGGGCGAGGGAGGAAAGTTATGACGAGGTGAAGGTGAGGGAGAGCAAGATACCCTGTGTGAGGGCGAGAGTGGCGGCTCACACCGTACTCCAGGCAGGCTAAATTTTTTTGTCTGTGCAACCCATTATGAGTGCCCGTTTTAAAACGCTGTTTCTTAGGGTGAAGGCCCCCGGGGGAGACGTAGTTTCTGCAGTCTGGAGGTACATGTGGTGAACACTAAACGCAGGAAGCCGCACGCCTTCTCCGTCGTCGCAATGCAATACACCACGGTCAATGCTATGCCAAAAAAGCGCTCTTCTAACTCAAAAAGCTTTTTTTTAGAAACTCTGTAAGGTCTCAGGTGAAACACCCTACGGTGCGCTAACAAGGGGGCACTGGCCGGGCCGTGCGGGTGGCTGCCGGTGCGACGGGAACCGTGGTACCGCAGTCAACATTTTCATTATCAGCCCCGAGTCTGTTAGATGATCAGAGTGTGGAGTAAAACATGTATAAATTATGCCTAGTAAGGCTGTTGAATTCCAAAGTTATGAGCCTTGTTTCCTAAAGTGAAGTCCGATGTCAGCTCAGTGAGGTTTCAAAGAATTGGCTGCAGCGCAAAAAGTGCGTCTATGAAATTCTACCGTCAAATGAAAGCCAGTTGGCGGCGTTAGTGTGGAATTTTTTAATTCACACTGTGAATAGTTCATTACAGTCGTAGCTTCTTTCTATTTCTCGCTGGAATCGCGATATAGGAAAGCGGTGCCGCAATGTGGTGGGCAAAGCGAACCAGTATAGTCTTGCCATGGAAATAAAGTAGCAGCTTAACAACCTTGGTCTGAATCATCGCTCACTCCACCTTGCATTGTACGACTTGCCAAAAAAGAAATAAGTTGCACAGCTCTCGAAATAACTGGAACATCTCTCTTTATTTCTGTCCCTGGTGAGACGTGTGACCACGTAATCGCGCTCCTGATTTTATGAACCACATTTCTTGCAGGCATGGTATGGAATTGACACTCAGCGTTTGGGCAATGCGTAGACGTGCAAGCAAAAAATCGCGTACACTTTAGTCAGGGGTTAACCACGAATTATCGTGCGCTAGCACGATCAGATCTGGTTCTTCATGGTTTTTCTTGACTTTTTATCCTTTTGCTTGACCTGAACTGGCTTACTTTTGTTTATATATCATGTTGTGTAAGTTTGCATGATATTGCATCACTTTAGGCATGTACTGCGGTAGAATTGGTCATTCTCTACACTCACAGATCTCTGGGAGGCCTGATTCCGCTCCTGAGCAGAGGTGCTACGCGCTACTGCCCTGCGATGGCAGGTGCTGCCATCCGTGGGGCTTGTGAGACCCATGTTGACAGTGAGGAATCTCTCGCCACAAATAATTAATTGAAGTGCAACGGTGGGCAGCTTGCTCACAATCCGGTGGGCAGCTTGTGATGACGTCACAACCTCACGTGACCTAGGTGGCCCACGTGGCAGAAGCAGGCTTCTGACAGACAGACAACTGCTGTTCGACGGAGTGGAAGCGCTAGGGCACTACAATGGCAACCACAGGAATCGTTTACTTCAGACTCGGAGAGTTAGTGATTACCATTATTTAGCCCAAATGCTACAATTTAGTGACCCGTTTGATTTTCAACAGGCCTGCATAATGTTTTATTTTAAGCAGCAGAATCAGAGGCTCACTGCAGCGGAAAACCGGTATAGCACTGGGGCAAGACACGAAAGAAATAAAAAATCTTCGTAGCGGAGGGAGCGAGATCTCAACCCGCTGTTCTGTCGCTGTTCCTGACGATTGCTCATTGAATATTCGCACAAGTAGCAAATATTTTTCAAAATATTCGTATTCGATTAGGTTCCCTCATTATTCAATTCGCATGCGATTCGGTTTTCTGCCGAACTATCCGGATTCGATTCGGTAGCAACTTAACAATATAGTCGATTGAGTAGCAATAGTACGGTAGTGCTATTCGCACACCCTTATTGAGTTTTAGTCCTCGGGCATCACGCGGCCACCTGTGTTTTGATTCCGTTATGTAAACACCTCGGTTAGCATTGCAACCACTGGGTTACGGTTTGCATTATAACGCATAACGCTGAGTCCCAAAACGCGAGAAGTAGAGCTTAATGCTCTAAAAGACACAGCACAGTAAGGCTGAGCACGTCAAGAGGGAGTGCCTCTCCCGTTTGAATCCGGTCAGTTCTTACACTTCCCTCAGATGAACAATCAGTTGGGCGAAATCTTAACATCCTGCCAGAAATAACTGCCGAGCGCTCGAGCAGTTGTTGAATTGTCGTCGTCTTCGTCACGTACCCGCGTTCACGCGTGTTAAACTAGCAGTCTGTCACGCTGTAATTTGAAAGCGTGGTCTTTGTGATCTTTCATCCGTGTGCCTGGAGGCGTCATCAGGCGAGCATGCAGCAAACCACGCTAAATGGTGAGAGATTAGAAGCAGTGAAATTAAGAAGACCCAGTGCTGTGACGATATCGTCGGGTAATGGTCATTAAGCGAACTACAAAATTTCCTTGCTCTGTGTCTATTCTGTGCTTAGCACTTATTGTAATTTCGCGGTAAGCGCTAATGCGATGTTAACTTTTAAATACTCTTGGCGTACATTAGTTTTTGTACACACAAAAAAAAACGCACTGACTCATTTTATCAGTGCATATTGAAGATAATGAAATGTTATAAGTGCCGGGTACATGTATACATTCAGTGCGTGCGAAAACGAAAGGCAGTGATATTTTGGGGCTCCATCCGTAACTGTCTCAGGTTTGTCTCACGCATTAGCTCAAACAATACACATACACGCACACACACAGCAATATAAGCATCTAGCTTCAAGTCCAATAGTGCCTTGAGGGCTTGTCTTGTATGCTTAATACTCTGTAATATCGCCAGGGGTTGTTGACTACAAAAATTAACTCGTGTTTTCAAACGAATGTTAGTGAGGGTGAGGGAGGGACGATGATGTGAGAGCGAGGACGAGGGAGGGCAAGCAAATTTTTCGAATATTTTTCATTTTCGAATTTTTCATATTCTTTCCTGAAGCCGATAACCGATAACCCTGTGAAGCCGATAACCGTGTCCTCGCCGCGAGGACAGACCGCTGGACCTTTCAGACCGGTGGATTTACCTACGTCTGACGGCACCGGCTGATGAGATGCCTACCGCGTCCAAAATGGCGCTCGTGTGGTACCGAGTGTTGGTTGATCTTAACCAAAGCTCGAGTGCAAGTGCACACTGGTTAGGACGTTCAAGAGAACCTCTCCAGAACTAGTCCCGGAACACCAAGGCCATTCCACCCTGGTGCCTGGCCTCCTAGCTGACCATTGAACCGGCACCTTTGAGATGCTCGCCTTGCAGTTTATGTAGCGCGCAGTGGAGAACTACGCGGTCTTCGCCAGCACCGGAGCGTTCCTGGATGCGATCCGGGACTGGAAATCCAGCACTCGCTCACTTGGCGCGGCATGACTCATTGTGCGCCACCATGAGAATCGTTGCCGAAAGCAACGTGGCCGTTAAGGCAACCTTGAGGTCTCGCTGGCTACATAAACGCATCACGATGAAGCCGCCTTAATGTGTACGCGCGGTGGACTGTTTCCCGCTCTCCCGCGTTGATACGCGTGTTGCTAGTTTTAAAGGGCGCTACCAACTCGCACCCTACCCCAGCCAGCACATTATAGCATTGCTTCCGCTCCGGAAGACAAGGCCGCTCCTCGAGCTATGGGTGGGACCACAACACCCTAGAGAAATCTCGCCGGAATGGAAGCACTCACAACTCACTGCAAGCCGATTTGCACAGATCACACATAATTTCGCAGTGTTGCAAAAGACATTCATGTAGAAACACATCCAAGAAGCGTTTCGGACGCTCCAAGCGGTTCCCAGATGACGTGTATAACTAAACTTGGGCGGCTGTGAACATGTTGGATAGCTGGTCGCCAATGTTCATCCGGAGCTCCGTCCGGCGTCCCATGCCCGCCTGCTCTCTGCTTAAGCACTGATCCGATACCTGCCAACCCCGAGCAAAATTGTTTGTTGTATGTTGTTGTTGTTGTTGTTGTTGTTGTTACTGCGTCTTCGCAGCTGGCCTAGCGCGAGCGCTCTGTCTCGCGGCGCTGCCCGCCCATTATCGTCTTTTACGTAGCACAACTCCGTGCTTTCGGATTGATTCGAATGTATTAAACATCATCTGTAGTTTTCTTTCAACGGCAAGAAAACGGAACCTCTGGTTCGCGTCACAGAATATGAGAAAACCTATTAAAACTCGGCCTCCTTGCTTATTCTTGCCGACAGTACTGTCTGGCTGAATGTCCTTAGATGCAAGGAGACGGGGGTAGCTGTTGACGTCTTTGCAAAAGTATCTAATTTATCCCGGAAAACTCTCTTCAGGTGGAAATCTTACTGCCGCTTCTAGGAGCAGGCTGCCATCATCTCCGAGTTCATATCCTGGGCTGCCATGGAGATGCGTTATTTTGTCTCCCACCATGTTCTTCAATGGGCGCCGAAACCCTGGTAGATCACCCCACTGGTGACCGTCGATGGCGCTGTGGTGTTGCCGGTGCGCCGTGCGACGTGTGTGGACACGCAGCTGTAGCGCCCTTTCACCAGTGATGTAGTGGTCGATGCAATACTGCACGCTGCAATGGTACAAGAAGCCTTTTCTACCCGAATCATTGCCTCCTATGCGCATAGTAAATTCGAAATAATTGTTTTCGATCTGAATGGTTAAATCTTGGTCTCAGATCCTGGCGAAAGCCTTACAAGGCATCCATGAGGCCTCCATGGCAGCACCTGGTCCCTGTGCTTTGTAAATTTGCTTTGCGAGATGCTCAGTTTTGAACCCTGCATTTCCTTGATTCCTAATTGTCTCGGGCGAGGTGCTGCTGCAGCTAGACCTCGATTGCGTTACTGTCTTCGAGACAGCAGCGACGCTAGAGCTTATTGATAAAGCACTGGCTCCTGGCGACCAGCGCATAAAACCATAGAATGCCTAGTTGCACATGACGAAGTGACCTACTTAGACAATGTTGTGCGCAGGCATGGCATCAGGCTTAAACCTCAAAAACTGGGGGCCCTGGCCGACTACGGGGCTCGCTGCATGACGAGGGAGCTGCGCATTTGCATGGGTTTTACATGATATTTTCTCAGCTTCAAGCTCAACTTCCCAACTGACGCTTCTACTGAAGATGAATGCTACTTGGTTGCGGGTAGAGGTCCAGCTAGCAGTCCCCACCGTTTTAAAAGAAGCGGTATTGCAGCAGCCCACAATGACTCACTTTCACCAGTCCGTTTTTCTTGCTATGTACAAATGGTTGTCTTGAAGTCTCGGCGCTTTCATTTTGCATGGATATTCGACTGTCTATTTCGCTGACTATATGGCGGTGCAATACCTGCACCAGCAGTAGTGCACCACCAGAGTGCCTAACGGGCGCTGTGCTATTGAAAAATTCAGTCTTAAGATTACGATTGCCGTTTCCTGATTATCACAGATACGTGCGCCCTTCTGTGGCTAAAGTTCTCAAGCCAAGTAACAGCGAAAATAATGCGCTGGTCGCTCTGCCTGCAGTACTAAGACTTTTCAGTCGTCCGTAACACCGAGGCGAGACACAGAGACGCCGAATTCTTCTTCCGTTACGCCGCCCTCATCGCTGCAGTGGATAATTTGCGGACCTCGGTTCAGAGATTCTAAATTCGCCAGTATTTCTTTCCAGCCTTGTTTCGGTCTCTGCGTCAAGGCCCGTCCCGTTGCGCGTGACTTCGGCGTTGCTTCCTTTTGGAGAAAAGCTTCTACTCAGCAGTCCCCGTTCACAAGGGCGACTCGCCATTTGGCTGCCTGTGCTGCCGAAGAACTTCGGCGGTCGTGCTTGTAGTCGCTCCGTAACTCCCCGAATGGAGTGGATACCATAGACTTAATTATATAACATTTGAGGACATTTAAACGCGAAATGGAGCAATACATAACACGGATGCGCGAACTGCCAACTGAAATTTTATGAGGATCATGGGATGTAGCGAGGCTAACGCCCGAGTAGCTGAGACTACCTGGTGGCCTGTCATCTCTCGCTACGTCTCATATTGCAAGGCTGCATGTCAAACGTTCCGATTTCAGAAAGCGACTATTCACATTTGAAGGACTTCTTTTGAGCCTTTCGAAGAACCTCACTTAGCATTCACGGTCGCTGTCCTCGACCATGCGGGCCCTTTCGCTAACCTTCGCTGGCAACCGCTTTCTCGCAGCAGATCACTTTTCCCATGTGGGTTCCGGCTGAGACCATTCTCGAAAATTCGGGGAGACACACCATGTCGTTGCTCGAGCGACACCTGCATTTGCGCCGTCGCGCTACTCAGTGTGTCTTTATCGAGCGCGGCACCAGCGTAATGTCCCGCGAATTCCAAGCGGCGCTCATGCGACACGGTCTCCACCACACTACAACCTTGGTCAGCCATCCCTAGTGCAACGCACTCGCTGAACGAGTAAAGCGCATTATTAGCGGCGTCTTTGCCCAATATGTCCGCATGTCCCGCGCTAACAGTGCCCATTTCGTTACTGAGGTGATCGTAACTGTAAACAATGAAAGGGAAGAGATGATACCATCCACGCCTTTTCTCTGGTCTGTGGGCGTCATCCATTCCTTGTCTTGGATGACTAGCTTCTGCTGTTCCCACCACGTCCCGCTGCC
The DNA here is from genome assembly GCA_030143305.2 of Amblyomma americanum. Classification (NCBI taxonomy): domain Eukaryota; kingdom Metazoa; phylum Arthropoda; class Arachnida; order Ixodida; family Ixodidae; genus Amblyomma; species Amblyomma americanum. Next base: position 148,383 of record JARKHS020012563.1, on the reverse strand, counting down.
TCCCCGCTACAATTATTAGAAGGCCGGCTCGGTGGACGGCGTCATTTATTACGCGTCGAAGCCGTAGAGAAGGGCTCCGAAAATTTCGACCACCTGGGGTTCTAGAACGTACACTTACATTATACACTGGCCTCCAGAATTTCGCCTCCGTCGAAACGAATACGACATGGCAAACATAAATTCGGCACCGACAGGAACTTTCATTCTTTTAATGTTAGTTGTCCTGAAGCTTACATTATAAGAGAGCGAAACTTATGAGGCTGGACTCTTGTTAAGGAAGCAGGTAATTTCACGCAACAGGCGTACGTTGTCGACACGCTTTTGTTGCATCCTGGCGTAAATTTGCACGCGTCAGGGCTCAAGGCGCCCTTGAGCCAGGTGATGGTCTCTGACGGAAATTTAAACAGCCGACATGCGACGAAGGGCAGGCACTGTTTTGATTTCGTTTTACTTACGTTTGAAAAATTTGTTTCCAGTTGCTGTATAGTTGCCTTTTTTGCAGGCTTGGGTGCAAATCTTTGATATCCATTGAGCTGCAAGTTTGTCAGATTAGGTAATAGAATGAGAAGGAACTCTGCAGCGTACTACAAATTATGCCATTGTTGTGCAAGTCATAAATAACCTGATGCAATGAAAATGTGCTTGCTCAGGTTTAGCTTTATTGCTGATATTTCGCTTTTCTATTTGATACTCTTAATTTCATAGCTGATAATTTTTTTCCCAGTTTGGTGAACTAGGGCGTACTTTAGTGTGCCAATTATTTGAGAAACCAAAAAGCAACAAAGGTTGAGCATGATATGAGAGATGGACGCAATTAGAGAGACAGAACAAATCATGAACATCTTTCTCGTGACGGGAAGGCGTGCGTAGGTGAAATATTGGTAATTTTATGTGTTCCTTTCGATATACTAGCATTGAGTCAGTACCAAGAGACTGTACATCTATTTCTCTGTCCTTGTCTTCGAAGTGTTCCAGTCTGAATACTGCACTGTTACTGAGTAGCTCTACTTGCAGGCCTATAGGAAGGAGGTTGCTTATGCTTTCTTAACGTGTAATCATGGTTAACTTTTCAGTTGGCGCAAGAATGATTCACTAAAGAAAAAACTGCAGCTCGCAGAATTGAGTTCACTGGGAATCGTACCTCTCTTAGACTGCATTATGTTTGCTTAGTTTGCGTTTAGTGATTGCATCATCGCACAATATGCACTGCCATGTGCTTGTTTTGAAAAGTATGCTTACGTACATTGTATAGTCTTCGTGAGTATTCCCGCACGCGGTCAGCAACCTCCATGAGCATTGTCACATTGGTGCTATTCTTGATGAATAAGGCGGCTTCCTTGACTATGGCATTCTTGAACGCACTTTCCTGGGAGATTATGCAGTGGCGGTTGGTGAATCTGCAAAGTACAAACATTGAACCTTTATCCCACACTATTGAAGCTTATAGTGCATCGATTCCTGTAGCTGCGCGCAATTCACAACAGTAACTGATCATGAGTCTCATTTCTTTTGTAAATGAGAGATGGTAGTATCATATAGAACGCGGAAGAATGCACGGGCTCTGAGAGGAAAGGATACTGTGTGAAGGTCGGATAGGAACTGAGTCCTTGAGGTAAATACGAGTCTTTTGTGGAACTCGGCACTATATATTATCATACTTTCACTGATATCTTTCTTCTGGGACAAATCAGTTCAATCTGCGCTCTATGCGGGATTAGAAATGTCGAAATGTGGATTGGGAACGACATATATATTGATTCTCAGAAACACCGACTCGTTACGGAACGCGAACATTTGGGAAGAAACAAGGGTTTTTGCCAGGAAAGGAGATTCAAAGCACTTGAAAAATGGCAGAGAGCCTCTGGATCATAGGCTGGAACAGATGATCTGGTACGGCAAGCATGAAGTTTATATTCCTAAAGGCTACAAAGCTGTGAAAAAAAGTCCTGCAGCTGGCAAGACCAAGCGTGCAGCGGAGCTGCGATTGCATGCTCTGGTTGCGTCACTAAAAATGGGCGTTTTTTCTACCGAGCAGTTACTGACGCTATCGTATCGATACTAAGGGCATCAGCTCGCCATTGCGCGAGCTAAATTTGCATCAGTTTGATTAGCTGCCCTTCCCTGCCAACATGTGCTTGAGTTTTAACCCACACTATAAGACTAACAGCGAGACAGCGATGAAAGAGGTGCCGTGGTGTTGCGTGAAATTTTCCCCGTGCACGCTGCCTGCTCCCCAAAGTCTGGACTTTGGCGGTCAGCAGGGAGGTCTGCGCGCTCAGATCCGCAAGGCGCTGTATGGCATCTCCTTCGTGCTCTTCTATAGAACAGCGAGAATACCGCAGCATAAGCTGAACTTCTCGCTTTTACTGAAGCGGGCTATGCAGACAACGCCGCGAGCCTAGGGCAACAACCAGTACCACCCAGTGTTGCCGCATTGGCCAGTGGTTTTTCCCAGTTGTCGGCTAAAAATTTGCCATTTTTTCCCACAAATATATTTTTTTCAAAATATATTAATTTTAGAGTGAATACAACCAAGGTAATAAATAAAAGAATAAGTGAAATAAAATAAATGCAAAGACCATTAACGATGAATATCAGGGTTGGAATATTTTTGATCACATCATCGTCAATCACCAATTCGTTTTTATTAGTTTTTGCGTTGGCATGGTGACCAACTCGGCTACTTCCGTTTCCTTTCTAGCCTCTCCTGTATAGACCGTAGAAATATTCGGGAATTCCTTTACAACGACATGCGTACGTAGGGGATGGAAAGTTGGGCTAGTTGGGATACGTTCAATTTAAAGGAAAATATGAACATGGATCGCAGAAAGGGCGCCCCGCGCTATGTTTTCAGTTTTTGAGTTTGTTCCTTGTGTTGATTGCCTCAAGTGATTGCTGACTTCGCCGTTTTTTATATGTGCTTTCCTCTTGAATAAAATTTTAGTCGCGAGACAGCGCTTGTGTTGTGCACCTCTTCTTCGTCCGTCGTCTCTGTTCGCGCTGTATTTTCCTTTAAACTGTACGTAGGGTGTTATGTGACTAAAGAACTGGGAGTGGTTGGAAGCAATTAATGCAATGGTCGCTGCCACTGTAGCTGGAAGAAAACCCAGGACGCAGCACTAGAAGCCTGAATAAACCTGAATAGGCCAGTGCTCTTTATCCAAGGCTAGGCAACAAATTAAAGAGAAACATCAAGCCAGATTTCTTCTCGCGACACTAGTGAGGCCGCCATGATAACAGCATTTTCCCCTCAGTTCTGAACATTTTCCCGAGAAAGCACATTTAGAACACCACTCTTTAGCGAAACCAAAATTTTACACGTTTACAATGGGTTGGTTTACAAAATTGGCCTTTTCCCTCAATGGCTTGATTTTCCCACAATATGGTAAAGTTCCCACAATTCGGCAACATTGCCACCACCTTCAAGTAAACCACCGCATCCGTAACGATTTACAGCCACTGCTCCTTCTTATAATACAGCCCCTGGCCCTGCGTCTGCGAAAGTGATTTTCGGTCCAGAGGGGACAGTCCGCCTTTTCCGAAAGATGTGCGCTGTCTAAAGAGTGGCGAGAATTCGTCTGCTACTGATTTAAACAAACGCACGTGGGAGGCGCCAGCGCGGCCTGGTTCCACGAAGGGCCAACTGCGCTTGTGAAGTGGCCAGCTGTGTGTGGGCTTGACCGCTGCCGCCATCTGCCGCATGCACCTGTCACTAACATGAACTGCGCATGCGCGGTAGGAGCAGGCGTTTCATTTTCAACCTCTGGAGTACGCAATCGTGCTCTCGAGCTTGAGGAAAAGAGGAGCGAATACGCAGAGTGGCTTTGTGAAAAAGGCGGATGCCATCTTACCTACCGGCATTGTCATTCTTTTGTGACAGAGTGTTCCAAAATATTTACCGCACTTCCCCTGGCAAACCCAGTGCTCATATTTGGAGTCAGCGTTCATAAAAGATCTGGCGACGTCGTTGAACTACTGAAGCCGGCACTGATATGGTGAACACACACACACAGATTAGGCCAGAAAGTTGGGCGAGTTGGTTTATGTGCATGGTGGAAAAAGCGGGTAAAGGCAAATGAATGTTGAGTTGAGACTGTACCGCTTGCCCTCTTTGTTTCTCCGTTTCGTCTTCGTCTTTACGTGCTTTTTCGAGTCACGCATCCACACAACATTGGTCTCTCGCGTTGCCTACGGTTTTATTGATCCCACATTTACCATTATATGCAAGGGTAACGTATGTGGCGCTGAATGTCAACTTGAAGGTGTTACATCTGGATGAGCTCCACACAGATCGGCTGCGGCACATCTATCATTGAACGATTTTCTTAGTTCACTTTAACAGCAAAGTTGTAATTTCTGGTGCCATGACCACGCAAAAATCATGCACTACGTATAATGGGCAGCTCGGCTTTGGCATTCGCCATTCTGTAAACGATAGCTGAGTTAGATGATTGGTAAACGGATATCTGTTTTGTTACACCCACAGTAGTGCTGTGCCCGCCTAACCCATTCATCACGTTTTGGAGTTCGTCTCCTGCGTAACATAGCAAGGCAACGCCCTCAGCAATCGCAGATTACTGAGGCATTCCGAATTAACTCTTGTCATCAACTGTTCCATATCCAGGACTGTGAATGCATCCTGTAAGCAGGAGGCGAATTACCCTGGCGAGATCAGCGTCTCCCTGCCTGACACCTTGCTGCCCCAGCTCAGGTGCCGCCACCGCAGTGATGGCAGACGCCAGCGTTAGCAGAAATCTTTTACCTTCCTTTTTTATTATTTTTGAATTGAACAATAACCTACTTACTACTGACACCATTTTTGATGGGAATTTTATTGCTGAATTTATCTTGGACTATGGTAGCTGAGCACGCGTTATAGATATCTTAAAGTGTTTTCAGATGAGGCTGTAAAACACCCTGATTCCGCAATGCCTTAATGATTGCTGAAGTTTCGACTGACTCGAATGCTTTCTCGTAATCTGCAAAGGTTGTGCATAGTGGTTGCTTATACCCTGCGCATTCCTCTATCAGCTTATCGATAGTGTGAATAAGGCCTATTGTGGAGTATCGTTTATGAAAGCCTGCATGGTGATTTGGTTGAATGAATGCTGAGGTTGCCCTCACTCTGTTAGCGATTACCTTAGTAAACACTTTATCGAAAGCAGACAGTAAGCTGATCGGTTTGTAATTTTTCAATTCATGTTTTCAAATCCCATTTTTCAAAATTAATATGCAGAAAACTAAAGCAGCTAGTCCTCAACTGTCTCAGAAGGGAGCAACAGTTTACAGTTGGTAGCGTGGGGCTGGAAGTGGTAAGTGAACATAGCATATCCTTCAAGAGCAAAGAATATAATACTGCATCTTACCGGTACTCATCTATGGGGCAGAAGTGTTGGGGCTAACGAAAAGAGTTCAGCATAAGTTAAAGACAGTGGAGTGGGTGTGATGTTAAGAGACAGGAAGAGTACAGAGTTGGTGAGGAAACAAAGGTGGGTTAATAACATCCTAGTTGAATTCAAGAGGAAGAAATTCGCTTGGGCAGGGCATTTATTGCGAAACTAAGACAACCGCTGGTCCTTAAGGGTAACTGACTGAATTCCAAAGGAACGGAATAGTAGAAGGTTAATTTTAGGGAGATGCAAGAGACCTTTCCTGCAGAGGGCGTAGTTAAGCTGATGATGAAGCTGATATATTTTTTCTGTGAAGACAAATCTGGTGAGGGGGCCTTGGATGCAATAAAATGATTTAAAAAATGTTCATAATGTTTACCTTAAAAAAAGTTCTTATATGTGGCCCTCTTTTACATTAGCAAGAAATTATTTGCATAGCAAAGCTCCTGCCTTTCTCTGGCACTCAGTCGTATGTCCGGCTAGTTTACATAGACCTACCGAAAATATGCATCAGGCTCCATGTTCTCATTCCACTTGATATAAGTGATCGGCCGAAATTGTTTCAGGGAAGAGTATTGTTTGTGCCGACGGCGCGACAGATAAGCTGCGGATATGGTTCAGAAATCTTATTCAGAACCTACCGCTGAGCTCGTCAACTTACCACTTTGTGTCCGCGAGAGCCAAAAAGACTGTGTGAGTTACATTTAGTTCCCACGGAAGAACGCGTGAAGCATTTCTGGCCAATTCTCTCAGGCGTCTCATCTGTGAAGGTTATTCCTGATTTCGTCATCTATCAGTACACTGTGCGCTTAGGTTGCATCTTGTGATATTTTTATAATTCGATAACTGCCTTCAGAACAAAGACACAAGTAATTTCCTTTAAGGGATAGATTAATCTAAGTGTTATTATCGCACTGATTAGCACTACACATTATGAAAAAAAAAATTAAACATACCCCTATGCACCTTGTTTCGGTGGCTGTTGGCTCCCTTCCTAAGTTTGTATAAACGAGTCCCTCATCTCCATTACCTTGTCTGCTAACTGCTTACCGAGGGTCTCGGTTCTGGCAGTCTTGATGCCATAGGTAGCATAAGAGGGCTATCGCACAGTTCCCGCCCTCGCCGTTAGATGACGTTCCACGTCACACTTGCAGTAATACAGGACGTGCTACGTCCATCGCTATGGACGAGGACGGCGCTGGTGACCACTCTCAAGGTTCGCTTACACCCAATAAAACATAAATACCCACGAGAGCAGCAGATTGGACAGCCGTCGCCGTAGCTCAGTTGGTAAGAGCACCGGACGCGATATTCGGAGGTCGTGGGTTCGGATCCCACCGGCGGCATGGTTGTTTTTTCTGCTGCTTTATAAGTAATTTTCTTCAAGCGATAGATTAATCTAAGTGTTATTATCCCACTGATTAGCACTACACATAAAGAAAAAAAAGGAAAAAAATTAAACATACCCCTATGCACCACACTGTTTCGGTGACTGTCGGCTCCCTTCCTAAGTGTATATATATATATATATATATATTCTTTTAGTGGGTCCACGAGAACGCGCAAACTGCGGCTCTGCTGAAGGACGAAGCTCATCGGAAGAGCTCAGCTACTTCCGCAGACGATTACAGCTCTTCCTTGCGTGCCACGGGTTTACAGACTAGATTCCAGTCACGCGACATTGTATTTCTATGCGAGGTTGTTTATTCTCTTTATTTCCGTGAGACATTTTGGCGGCAAGATAACAAGCCGCGTTTCGCAGCTTGACCGGACCTTCTCCATTATAGAGCAACAGTGGGTTACTGGACAATATACTCAAGCACAGCCTATGCCGGACAGAATAGTTCGACATAACTGAGGAAGAACATTTTTTTTTGCTGTAATTATGTCGTGCACAACAGAGGAGTGTTCTCACCAGTACATAACACGCTACCGAAAAATGGTCACGAAAAAGAACCTAACACCGAACAGAAGGCATGACGCTTGAAACAGGTGTGCAAAAAATGTCTCACAGAAGCACTCGATGTAGCCGGGATATTCAACAAATGAAGCATATATCAAGTTTTTTGTCGGTCACAAAATTTTTAAATGAACGGTTTTTCAGGTAAGGAGGAACTTTTTGCGGCATTGCAGTGCCAGTGCTGGCGAAAGTAAAAAAAAAAAACTGGCGAATTATGCTAAGTAGTAAAGTGTCAACTAAATCCTAAAAATCAACTTTTTAAGTATTACCGAGTGGAGCCTGATTGGAATTAGACTATTAGCTGGCCGTTAGTAACAGCCATATCAGTCTTCCTTCGGAAACGAGACTTGCCCTCACTGCTGTGGCTCGATTAATTTTGACCATTTATAGCGTCATTCGAAAACCGCGAGATTGAGCATGAGTGCAGAGAGAACGTCAATCAAATCGCGACGCACTGTGACACGCGTACAACGTTACATTCCCTGCACCGCCCGTGCTGGAGCAGCGAAATTGCGAAAAGCGGGAAGCACTGCAGCACTGAAGGGGCTGAGACTGTGGAGTGGTACGCGCTTCACAGATAGTCGCGATTTTATTGACGTCGCTTTGCGCTCTTACCGAAGCGAGCGGTTTTCGAATGGCGCATGGAATAGCCCAAATTAGTTCAGCCAATAGTGGCGAGGTTAATAGAGCTTTCGAAATTCTAAATACTGATCCGGCTATTACGAACGTATGGTTACAAATATCGATTTTCAATCATGTGCCTATCGTTAATTCTTCCTCAAAAGCCCTAATATAAGTTTTCGACCTGTGATGAAGAAAAAAGAGCGCCCGGTAAACGTGAAAGAGGATGTGCTCGCGATATATTCAATCCTATGGTGAAACTGGATTGCTTGGAATACCGAGAATTTTTGAACTTGAAGTGTAGAATGGTTCAAAAGGGACAAATTTATTGTGTGCACCTAACTTGCATGGCATAGCTCTCCTTGGATGGACGGAGTCCTCTTTACTTTACGCAAAAGTTGTTTCATTTAACCTTTTTGGCACGTGCAAATTATAATGGAGTCAATAGGAACTTCGGGGCCTTTATACCTACTCAGTGTGGCATATCCGCTTATTCCTGTAAGGCTGTTTTTCGTTATCATTTGCTTCCACGTTATTCTTTGCGTACAGCGGGCTATAAACCTTGCTGTTAGTCGGTTTTTTTCATATTAAATGACGGAATGAATTGCAGAAAATTTCAGCATAGGCGAAACATTACTGAGAGGAAACTTTCCGAATTTTTAATCCACTATCATTTTTGGTGGCTCACTAGAAATTTATTATCTTTCATAACATCTTTATTAAGCTAAATCAAGTGGCAGTTTGCCTCAGTGTCATATAGATTACACAGTCGTTATGAACCATGCTACTTGGTTTATTCAGCAATGTCTTTAGTAAATTCAGACGTCAATATGAATATAAGATATACCTGGAGAATTCGAGATGTCGAGTTCTTCGGGTCTCTTTCCACGTAGACATCAAATATTCCTCTGATTCCGATGTGCAGAAACATATCTGTAGCATTACTTGCCAGGGTGGCGTTTATTTCGGAGGCATTAACAGTATTGGCCAGTCTCCCAGTCCATAGGATGACAGTACATTGAACAAGCCATCTCCCCGCCCATCTGGTTCTGGAGAAGCTGCAAAGGTATTTTGTAGCATGAGTGCAAAATGTCGAACACGGCTTTGCTTTGCAACCGAGGAGAGAAAGCACTTCACGGGCAAGGCTCTGCAATATAAAAAAATATATATTTAATGGTACTCTCTGCGCTATCACTTAACTTCTAGAAGTACAGTTTGCACAGAAAAAAAGCGCAAAGTGAAGTTGAGCTCAGTTAAGAAAGCCGTTTCTGCTGGTCATTATGTAACAGCCAAATAATATAGAAACAGACGCAATATCTTCTTATTGCGCAAATGTGCCCTTCGGCATCAAAGATGTATGTGCATGTGCAGGGCGGAGTCGGCAATGAATACGGACTCGGTATTGGGGCCCATGGGTCCAGATTCGAGTGCCTGGTGGTGGCCGCTTCTGTGACGTAGGAACACGTCTGGTGTACGTTAGGTAGAGCTGGTTAGAGGAGACTGGTTTGGCGTTTTGTGCTTGCGTCCACGTGAATTTCAAGTGCGCATTCCTATGGAGTCAGCGGGGATAGGAGGCTGTGTTTCTCTCACTGAATGATGAGCGTTGCGTATGATTCTCGATGGGACGAAAACTAGGACAATCAATGGGTATTCGAATCAAATTGCTAATAATGACATCACCATTCGCCCCTTTCGACTGCCATGCGGGGGATGGCCAGCACGAAGGCGGTCTCATGACATCTGCGTTTCGCAATACGTCTAGTTCAGAACGTAACTGAGATTGTTATAACCGAAGAGTCAGGCCGCGTGAAGCTTCATCGTTTCTTCTCTCGTTCCAATAGCCGTACGGCTTCTAGTTCAACCGTCCAGTTATTGGCGTTAGACGTTATCGCGTGTAAAGGAGCGAGGTAAATGTTTCTTTAGGCATTTTGGATGATGTGAGCATTTGTCATACTGTTTACGTACCCAAGCAGGCGTTGTAGATGATTCCAAGTTTGTCAACAATGCTTTGGTTTGTGAAGTTAGGTACAATGCTTGTGAGGATACCTGCGTAGAGTGATAGTCTTGTTTTAATAGTGCATATCACCGGTATTATGCAAGGTACCTTTTAAATATGTCCCTTTTCTAGTCTGGCTAGCTGAACGAATACATTAACGATGACGCCTGTAATCATAATCAGGCACACTCGAAGTCCTAGCAGCAATAAAAGCAAAAGCTATTTGAACGGCAGCACGAGTAAAATATGACTTGGGTGTTGAAGGACGGCTAATTAGACGCTGCTGCGGCACAATTCATATTTGTGCAGTGAAGTCGATCTTATACATTTTGTCTCAAGTGTATCTCTTCGCGTTAGGCTATGCTCAGGGAAAGCATTTTTCAAAGGGCGTTTCTACCATAAGAGACCTCTCCTCCTGGTTGCTGCGAAAGCACTCAACGGTAATGAAACGAGTTCTTAATTGCTTCTGCAAAAGCAACAAAGAAGACCAGTTAACTCGAAAAAGAAATATCATTTGTACTCACGCAGTGTCTGTAGAGTCAGCGGATATAAAGCGAGAATTATTATTACAGGCACGAAGCGAAAAGATAATTGCGTCACTCTAAAAAACAAAAGTACCTGGCATGACGATAAGGGCCCTAAATTCTGAAATATGCAGCGTTGAAGGTTCGCAGTCGAAAGCCACTCAGCTCCATAGTCAGAGCGGTTTAATAGGCAACAAGGACGGGACGAAACGGACACGCAGACAAGCGCTCACTATCAACTGATCCTTTGGAAAATAAAACTCTTTATATGCAGTAAAAATTACAGAAAACAGTTTGTCTAGACTAAAGTTTGAAACGGTGGAAGCCTGACACCATTTCCAATGGCGATTTGTTGCGGCGGCAACACCACGGAGCGGGCGCGCCTCGCCGCCCTGATGTATGCGACGTATACGCTCAGCCTCTCTTGAGCGCCGCTTGCGTTCAGCGGCTGTCGCACGTAGCGTGTTGGAAGACACTGGTTTGGCGAGACGGGGCATCCTTCCCACACGATGCCGCAAAGTAAACTGCCGCCACCGCCGCCGCCACCACCGCCGCCACACCACACCCAAGCAGACGGTCGCCATGCACGCCTCGCGGCATTGATGTTAGGCGACACAGCACACTATCGGGAGGCCACCACAAGCGCGTGACGACAGTGACGTCACGACACAGAGGAGAAAAATCAGGAGGCCGGAAAGCTTTGACAGTTTCTGCTAACGGCAGATGACCTTGACAATGAGCCATTCAAGGCTTTCGCCTTAAAAAATAAAGAACCATAGAAGGCGCGAACAACCATGCCACTGATACGTGGGCAGCGAAATACCCCACTTCTTTTTCTGACAAAGCCACGGCAGCATATGATGGTAGAAAAAGCCACTGAAGTCAAGGAGAATAAGGGAATGTACCTTTTTTTCAGTTTGTGATGTTGATCAATCGGAGATTGCTGAAGAATTATAGGTTCTTTCTCCTGCTTTCTAATAAATTATTTTTAAGCGATAAAATAAGTACACTACTAATCTCCCATTGATGAACACCACAGAGAAAAAACTGCTCTCTTATATTCTTTGGTTTTAGCCTTAAGCAGCCCTTCTTTTCTCTGGCCTTGTCTGTTCAATAGCTGACTAGGGCCTCGGTTCTAGAAGTCTCGATGTCATAGGTAGCATAGGAGGATTCTCGCACTGCTCCCTCCCTCACCGTTCGACCACGTTCCAACGTGGCAATACGAGATGAACTACGTTGGCCGCCATTAACGAGGGTTGGGCAGGTGAACACCTTTAATGTTGGATAACAAACAACAAAAATACCCCGAAAGCAGAAGATCGGTCAGCCGTCACCGTAGCTCAATTGATAGAGAACAAGACGCCACATTCGGAGGTGGTGGGTTCGGATCCCACTGACGGCATGCGGTTGGTTTTTAGTCAGCTTTGGAATCATTTATCTTCAAGCGATAAAATATTCGAATGAATAATCTTCCATTTATCAACTCCACAAATTGAAAAATAGAAATATTCCCCTATGCCGCCGGGTGGGTCAGTGGTTATGGCGCTCGGCTGCTGACCCGAAAGACGCGGGTTCGATCTCAGCCGCAGCGGTCTCATTTCCGTGAAGGCGAAATGCTAGAGGCCCGTGTACTCTGTGGTGTCAGTGCAGGTTAAAGAACCCCAGGCGGTCGAAATTTCCGGAGCCCTTCGCTACGGCCTCCCTCATAACGTGAGTCGCTTTGGGATGTTAAACCCCCATAAACCAAACCTATGCTCGTTGGTTCTGTCTGCCTGTTGCTGCCAGGAAGAAAGAAAGGAAAATGCACAGGCCTGCCCACTGGCTCAAGCTGAGCCACAATCGATACCGCGCGCAGATAGAAGGAGAGTTGAAAGATAGGATAGAAAGACAGGATAGCAAAGACGCGCGGTATAAAGACCACGGTTGATCCCGGAGAGAGTGCGTCATAACGAGCCCCTCATTTCTATTGTGTGCTGAAGGCAACAGAAGAGTTGCTGATGCAGGTTGCACCTTGGTTGTGAATATAAAAAGCTTCCATGACTTCGCGCAGCAGCCTATCATTGTATCGGTACAGAATGCGTGTCTTCCTGTAAACCGGCGTGCATTTTCACTTTCGGAAAGTAATGCTGCGTGAAAAGGCGGATAATCTTCTTTTCCTTTCTTTCGTGCGCCCTTTCGTGCTGATATTATCTTTGAAAACTAACCATTTTGACAGAATTGCCTGTCTGGTTGGGTTTTAAGACTTATAAAAAACTGCACATCTCCAACCAAAAAATTTATTTCTAACCCAAAGTTTCGAAGCCGACTCGGCTCCTTCATCAGGGGTGACTGAGGGCTGTAGCTAGTGTCTTTTAAGGATGGAGGGGAGGAGGTGGTGAAAGGAACGAAAGCTGTGATGCGAAAGGCGTGGGGGAGGGGGAGGGGGTTAAGGCTAACAGGGGGTTAAAAGCCTGCATTGACCGCCTCTCTGCAGTGCGACAACGTGACCAACAGCCTTAACCCCCCTCCCCCCGGCCTTTCGCATCACAGCTGTCGTTCCTTTGACCCCCTCCTCCCCACCATACTTTAAGGACGCTAGCTAGTGCCCTCAGTCACCCCTGATGAAGGAGCCGAGTCGGCTTCGAAACGTTGGGTTAAAGTTAAAATTTTGGTTGGAGATGTGCAGTTTATTACGTCATATTTTCTTTTTAAGGCGAAAGCCTTTAATGGCTCATACTCGCGCGTCCGGTGTAATGCTGTCTTCCACAAATAAAGCGGCAGATGATTAGGATAGCAGAAAACGAATGGAAGCATCAGATAAAGGGAACAGAAGATAAACCCCACGCCAAGTTTGATGACTGTAAAGTGATTAGTTAATTACAGCCAATTAAAGCGAAAAAAACTAAGAAAACAACAAAATGCAACGATATAGCGCGGACATCGATGTAGCGAATGGAGAGGGTGACGTCACACCCGAGGTCGTCATGGTAACGGTGCGCGCGCTGGCGGCGCCACCTGCGCGCCACCACCACGGAAGCAAGAAGCCAGCGAAGAGAAGAAGAAGGCCAGAGGAAGCAGACCGCAATCGCGAAGAACGTCTTAAGGATGGCAAGGTAGAAGCCCTTGGGTGTGCCACTGGTATGGGAACCTGCGAAGCTAGAATCGCAGTCGGCAAGGCCAAAGGCTTTTGCCTTGCCGCACTTCAGATTGGCAAAGTGCTCGCATAACATTTTTCTGCATTGAACAGCTATATGCGAAAAAAGATCATTTTTCTAATTGTTTTCATGCTCCACTAAGCACTTGTTAACACACCATCCAGTCGACCAATACATGACCTCATGAAAAGTGCATCTGATGTACCTGGGGGGTTAGAGTTTTTGGTTTAAAGCTAAAAAGAAGAGATAACATTGCTCCGAATTCGGTTTTCGAAATTCTGTTTTAACCGAAAAGGGCCTTGCCTTGAAAGGCCTAGCTAGCTGGCTGTTGAATGCGATCAACACACAGCAAAACTTTAAAAATGACCAAGTAGGATCCTAGGGGCATGATGCGACGTTGATACTTCTGCATAAGCAGTGCAGTTGTGCTGTTTGAGGTATCGCTCCGTTGGCTCACATGCCGCCTTCTGGTTAAACACAATTTTTTCATTATCATCACCTGCTTAGAGCAGTTAGTCGATTCCTGACAGAAAGCCACATATGGGCACCACGACGTACTTTCTGGATACCGCGACAATTGAGTAGGAGTTCCATCGTTGCAATCAATACGCAGACTGTGTGGCGCCTCGCCCTCGCGGTCTACTCAGTGCGACTACCCAAAGTCAATATGTCAACCTAATAATTTGAAATAAACTTCCATTTGCTGTTTTCTTTCCCGGCTCTCATTTACGTTGCGTTTCTCTCTTTATGAACGGTGGGAATTTTTGCTACAAGCACCACCCCAAGTACTGACATTTGCACGTTATTACTAGTAAATAAATTGTTTAGGATTGCAAAAACCGTCGTTTCATGTTGACGTCGTGTGTATTGGCCAGACGGAGTGATGTTTTAACAAGCAGCTGACGGAGCATGAAAACACTACGACAAATGATCCTCGTTCGTACACAGCTGCGCATTGCAAGAGAAATGCATCAGTGAGCAAGAAGAGGAGTACGAAAGAAATACAAAAAAAGGTCCGCGTTTTCACGGAGCATTACCTTGCACAAAGTGAGAATGCACGCCGGTTAACAGCAACACACGCATTCTGTTCGGGCACAAAGCAAGGCGGGTGTGGAAAATAAAGGTTGGGTATTATATTCACAACCAAGGCGCAACATGCATCAGCAGTCCTTCCGCGGCTTTGTCAGAAAAGGAGGCGGGATATGTCGCTTCCCGAATGTCACTGGCATGATCGTTTCGGCTTTGTATCGATTTTTATTTTTCACTGTATATATGCTTTGTGGGATTTATACCACAATTCAACTGTTAGTCAGCGCTAGTCCGTTGTTCGATTTAGTCCTGTCGATGTTGCTTTGTTAAGGTAATATGAAGGTAATTGAATTTTTGTGGGGCAAGGGCATCTATGGCCAAAGAGCGGCATGGCACAAGGTATTTTCGACTTCTCAAGGTGGGGTCAAATTAAGACTCATTTCCCGAGCATTTCACCCTAAAAAAGCCGAGCACTCGACTAGGGGAAACCTTGCACTCAATTGTGCCACCGGTGGGTACCCGAGGGCACTGGGGATCGAACCCCGCACCTCCCGCATGCGAGGCGGATGCTCAACCACATGGCCACCGCTGCGATTAGACTACAGCACGTAGCAAAGAGCTCCTGCTGAATATCAGGAAATGTTCGAAGTATCGTAGGTTTCTTTAGGCTTGGTATATAAAGGCGTAGTAATGGTCTCATACACTCGGTCACACGGCATACCTCTAAGGCCTATCCAGCAAAGGCACCATTTTTCACCAAAGGAGCGAAAGCTTACAGGAGCAGCGACGCAGCTACACGGTGCAGCCCAACGGTGAAACTGTCGTTCAGGCTTAGCACGCGCTGCTGGGCTCGAGGCGGCTGAAGTGAGTGTTTTAAAATTAAAGCGGTGTATTCTGCTCATTCGTTGAGCCCGAGACAATTTTTTTTATTCTGACTGGTTTCCTTGCAACAAAGTGCAACAGCTACTACTCACCAGCAGCGGCAGGTTTGTGTATTGCCCTGGCCACCAGGGGCACTCGGTGTTGCTGCAACACTTTCACTGTCTTGAAATCTGGGCATAAAATATAAACACCCGTGCAAAAAGCAAAGCCAGACACACCTTTCGTATTAAAAAAAATGTTTAAAACATTGTATGGCGGTATCAATGATTTTATTGGTTTTAGTTTTGGACGTTGGGTGGCACTGCGATCGCAGGTTCTCGAAGGCCGCGCCTTTGGGCTCCAAAGGTCTCTGACGGGCGCCTTCGCCTCCAAGGCCCTTAGCGGCAAAGGCGCAACATTTGTGCCGTGTAGCTGCACTCCATACGCCATTGGATATAAGGACCTGATTCTCAAAGGCCTTTGCGGACGCCCGTGCGACAGGGGTATTACGCGGCTTGGATATACCAACTATGCCGTGAGGAGGAATATTACAATGGGTTGAAAGAGGTGCGAAAGCAGTAAAAGAATGCGCTTTGTTGTAACTTCGAGCTTGATAATATGAGGTGTTTTCTGGACTCAACAAGCATGCCTGTTAAGAAGCAGTATCCCCGTTGCAACTGAAAAGACGGCGCTTACCTTCAAGCCTGGTTTCTAACTCCTTTTGTAGTAGACTGTATACATCGGTGCCAGCCGGCTGCTCATTTTCCCAGCCACCGCAAGCATAGGAGTGGAAATTCTCGCAGGGTTTATATTTCTCCAGAAGGGATTCATTGATTAGTTTTGCTGGAAGAGGGGACATTATTCTCAATAATGTGGAGGCAATGTTTGTCATACAAAAGTATCTTTTTCGCTAGGTGATTTGCTATACGTTTCTCCTTATGTTGAGGGCCATTTCTAGAAAGTTCTTAAAGAGCGACGATGACGCTTGTAATAGTCTGCTACAGATTGGTCAAGTCCGTCCATTCCTTCCATTCAAAACAAAAATGTGCCATACATCTGCAAAACCACATTATGCCTGACCAGGAATATATTGCGCAAAATTATACTGATCATGTCGCAAGTGAATAAAATTTTTTTTCCGCGAAAGGTAAACTACTTGCTGAGAGTTTCCAGTTAAGGAGTTAAAACTGATAGTTCGTAATCAGAACACTTGATCTATGCATCAAACAGAGCGCAAAATTATGCAAAGAAACAATCAGAATCGATGCCTGGGTGGTGGTGGTATTAGCGGCAATGAGGAAACCCCGATAAGTCTCACAACGATGTTATCTGCTGTTGTTTCGCCCGCACCTAATAGCCTAATAAAATATAGCTGGCAGCTGAGCACATTTAATATGGATAACCTAGGGCAAAAGCAGAGGCTGGAATTAAAAGCGCACTCTTCATATTCTCGCTAACCGTGACAGAAGCAATTTAGATGCAGTTTTTAGGTACACTATGGCTCCAGTAGAGATGAAACGCGTGCCGTAATAGTTTATAAACAGCAATACCTTCAGTTCTAGTGATATGAAAAATGATCTGGAAGCCGCTGAAGCCTTACAATTGAATGTCGCAGAGAACATTCCTGTTTAAGATGAGGGTGCTTTAGTGAATAGGATTTTCTATTAAAGGTAAAAGAGAATTTACAGTTCCTTCATGAGTTATCTAATCTCACCAGGAACACATTCTTACATCACAAGGTGTACGGAACAGTGGAAGGTAGTCACTCCGCGTGCCAATTATTCTACAGAAAAGATATCATACACACTACCAACACTTTTAAATTTGTTTCTGAAATCAAGTCTTGATATTTATGTAACTGATGTACGAGCTTTACGTCAACACTTTGTCACTCAATCTTTCTTAAATAATTGAAGAGCGTTTTTAGGTAATTTGTGTTTTTGCGTTTATTTTTTGTGCAAATTTCACATGTGATCAATTGCTATGTGTATCTCCTGCTCAATCGCTGTTTGCCTTGTAAAGGAGGCTGCGGGCTCTAGCCGAGTCGCTTGCCTCTAAAGCGACTTTTACTCGCAGTCTCCTCTATCACTGATGGAAATAAAAAAATTATTATTATTATTATTATTATTATTATTATTATTATTATTATTATTCAGCAGCATTAAAGCAGTTAGGAAGCTGTGAAGGAGTGCGTCCATTTCTGCAAGAGTAACAAGTGGCATCTTCGTAGATCTGCAGAATGTTGCATAACATGTCGCTCGTGGTTTATCACCCTGATTAACACTGCCATAAAATACCAATCTGCGCAACGAATATGGAACCATTTTTCTTTGAATATTCATAGGACTGCTTGGAAATATTGACCAAGATTAGTGCAGGATCAGAAAGGCGCTCTACTAACCCCTGAAAATTTAAGAAAGAACATGTACCTCGTGCTATGCAGGCGCTGGTAGAGCAAACGGGAAGCTCTGAAAGGCAAAAAACCAATTATTTTGGGTCTTAAAATGTCAAAACAAATTCGCCCTCCTAAAATCGGTTCTGATATTTGAACTGGCACAGTGAGTTAAATGGTGATGAACGTTTCAGAACTGTCACTTAGCGGTGAAAAAGTGGAAAGACAAGAAGGTAGAAGTTTCGATTCTGTAGCTTATTATGGCTGTGGTCCTTGCAGCTGCTGCCCGCCAGTTCTCACTAAAAATCTATTTTTCTGCCCAAGGGGTTCGTTTGTCTGCAAAAAGTAATTTCAAAAAATATCGCCTGTCATTTTTTCACCAGATTTAGGAAGAATTTATGCCAAACTCCGCACTCTGAAAAGTGAAGCGTCGCAGCACCCTGATATCTATATAGCGCTGTAAGAATTGGGGTCCCGTATTGTTATTAACATGTGGGTGTTTCTTGAGCTGCAATGAAATGCTTTTTTCCCGTACTTCATAGTGTGAAGCAGTTTTGAACACACAGTATGCTTTTTTTTAAAGCCCGGAATAGTCATAAAGGCTCCAAAAGTAAAATATTCTAAAACAGCTAAATATTCCAAATTATTAACTGTATTTGTACTTTGTTCCACATTACACTTCAAAATATTTGACTCCAACCAATTTGTGCTTCTTCGGAGACGTCAAGGAGTGCTTACATGAATAAAGGTCTTTTTAAACACGATTACTTTCTTGAAACACCATGCATGCAAGCACAAAAGAGGCCAAATTATTTTTTTGAAAACTAGCAGGAGTGGTTGCAGTTTTGTTTTGAGACGTTTGGCATAGAATGACCAATTATATTGGCGATAACAGATCTATCTAGGACAAAAAAGAACAAAACTGCGTCGTTCTGTATGTGGGATACATACAAACTTCGCCCTCTTGTCCTTTTGGAGAGGGAGTTGTTGAGTGGTTGTAAACTACCGGTGGGATTAGCCTTGCAGTTGCTGCCAGCAATTGCTCCACCGTAGCGACACCTAAATAGAAATCACAAAAACACTGTCCGCAAAAACGCAAATAGACACTCCTGAGGTCACCATGTGGAGGCCAAATCCGTGTCCTGCAGGTAAAGTAGAAGGCGAGAAGCATCCCTTCTACTCGACTGGCTCCCGCGCGGGAAAACAATGTCCTGAAGAGAACTGTGAGGAACTCCTGCCTTCTTGAGGGATCCGAATAACACAGCCCGTTCCGCGTTGTACAAAGTACAGCACAAGAGGTAATGTTCTATGTCACCACACACACCACACGTAGAACACAATGGTGACAACGCTGGGCCAGTCTTATACATCCACGCCGGCGTACGAGCAGAATCCGTGCGAACGCGATGCAGCAAAGTGGCTTGGTACCTTTTCAGACCCTTGGTCACACATGGCTGATGAGAGCTCCACAAAGAACTGAAGTGGCACAACACCACATCTCTGAACATTTGCTTGGCTTCATGAGGGACTCCATGTACTGGAATCCCGGAGAGAGCTGTATGGGCAAGGTTGTCTGCTATCTCGTTGCCTAAGACACCTATGTGCGAGGGCACCCATTGAAAACGTATAGAGAAGCCTTTGCTATGTACATTCTGCACCAAACGTAGGGATCTAAGACTCAAGGCATCAGTGGGGAACCCGTACTCTAACCTTTGAAGGGCAGATTTTGAATCCGTAATTATGACAGTAGGTTGAGGCGTACAACACCGTAGCTTCCTTAGAGCTGCCTCAATGGCAACGCTTTCGGCCATTGTGGAGGACACGACTTTAGTAAAACGAACAGATCAATCATACTTCAAAGACGGAATATGAAAAGCAGCTGCACTAGATCCTCTGACCTTGTCCACAGAGCCGTCTGTAAAAATTTGAAGATGGCTGGCATATTCGGTCTCAAGATGTTCCAGTACGAGCGAACGCATTGCCGCTAAAGGAGAATTCCGCTTAGTGCGAACGTGGGGAATTGTCAAGGAACAATCGAGGCTCGGAAAGGAACAAGGTGGCTTCAACGTCTTAGGTCGATCTCGAAGGTCGAGACCCAGAGAACGAAGAGTATTTAAATCCAAGTACGCCCTGGACTCAGATCTCTTTTGAAGGCGCTGTAGAAGCGCTCTCCCGGCAACAGTCTCTCTGAGGCGGCCAATTTGCAGCAAAAGTCTTTGTGAAGCGGCAAGCCGAAGAGGTTTCGATTGAGACTCATACAGTACTGCATTGTTTGGAGCAGCCTGCGGAACGCCGAGAGCCCTTCTTAGTCCCATTCTGAGCAAAACCTCAAGGCGTTCCAGCTGCGATACCGAGGGGGAAATTAAAGGGAGCTGGTACATTATGCGACTTGTCACCAGGGCATCGTGAAGCCTGATCATTGAAGCAGGATGGTTTTCCCATTGCTCACTAGCAACTCTACGAAGCACATTGAGACGCGAAGATAGTGAAGCCACAATCGAGTCCACAGCTCGTCGCCACTGTAGACGTGAGTCAATAGTGACGGCCAAAAAACGTATGTGGTTAACCTGACGAAGGCAAGACTGATCAAGGTCTATGCTCAGCCGCGCATACCGTCGTCCCCTACCTGGAAACAGGACGAAGACAGATTTTTCCACCGAGAGAGTCCACCCAACACCTTGAAGGTTACTTTTAACTGAAAGCACGGCCTGTCGCTCTAATAGAGCTAAGCGTTTGTGTTGATATCCGGTTAACCAAAGACAAATGTCGTCTGCATATATCGACATGTGGACATGCCTACAATGTTTTTGCACTTCTGCGGGAAGACCAGCCATGACAACATTAAAGAGCGTTGGGGACAGGACACTACCCTGAGGTACCCCTCGCGATACCGCCCTTTCAGAGCTCATTGTACTGCCTAATCGCACTCGAAATTTACGATCACTGAGAAATGAGCGAATGAATCGCAGAAGATAGCCCTGTACGCCTATGACCTGCAGACTATTCAGTATTGAGCTCTGGAGGACGCTATCATAAGCCTTTGATACGTCTAGGAAAATAGCTAGTGTTGAAAGTCCAAAAGCACTCTGATGTTCAATGTGGCTTATCAAGTCCAGGACGCTATCTTGCGCGCTTAAACCTGTGCGGAATCCGGTCATGCATGTTGGTAGCGCCCTTCTATCCTCAAGCCACCAAGACAAACGCTTACTTGCTATCTTCTCCTTGAGCTTAGCCACACACGACGTCAGCGATACAGGACGATACGAGGCCGCGTCTGTCATCTCTTTGCTGGCCTTCAGCAGTGGGACTACACAAGCCACCTTCCATGAAGGGGGAACGTCACCAGACTCCCACACTCGATTGAGATAGGTTAGGAGCATCTTCCGGGGTTCCAGAGGCAGGTTCTGTAACATTTGATTGGTAATGCCGTCAGGACCTGGTGCACAGCGACGCCGCAGGCTGCGGAGCGCTGTCTGTAGTTCTCGAAGTGTGAACGGGGCGTCCATAACAGACGGAGACGTAGCAGGCCGAGCGCAGGGATGAATGCCTGGTCTGGAATTTACAAATGCATCCGCAAATTCCTCTGCCAAGCACACGAGATGTTTCTGCGTGCGCAGTGCAAGCGCCTCGAAAGGTTTACTCGGACGAGAGTCACCAGCAAGACTGCCAACGACACGCCAAATTCTCGTTATCGGTGAGAAAACAGTCAAACTAGCGCAATAGGATGCCCACTAAGACCTACAGAGCGTGTTCGCATGACGTCTAATGGCAGAGTTGAGCCTGTTGAAAGTTGTCTTCAAGGCTCTGTCGTCCTTCCGCAACAGTTGTCGCTCCGCCCTACTGCGCGCTGCGCAGAGGTTCCTGAGTTTTAAATCCGGAGTCGGAAAATGATCAGGTAGCTTGAGCGCCGTGGTAGCCGCCATCATAGCATAAATCATTTTGTCTGTCACATCACCGGAAACACAGGCTAAGTGCTCCCTGTATTTGTCCAAATTAACAACATGGCAAATTTTAGGACCATGCAGATGGAAGTCGGCAGTAAACACAAATATCGTGTAGTGATCACTTCCCATTCGGTCAACTCTAGTTGACCGCTGCACACGGACGTCAGGTGAATGTTAGGTTAGGTCTATAGATGTGGGTGAGGTTGGAGGCCGAAAGAAAGTGGGACTTCCGTCATTGGCCACGCACAGGTCCAAACTGTCGATGACTTCTACAAGTTGGCGTCCGCGAGGATCTGTGTTCCTGTCACCCCAGGCAGGGTGGTGGGCGTTGAAGTCACCGCAGATTCTGGGTGCTGGGCAGCGGTCACAAAGTTGCTGGAGGAACAAAGCCATATCGACCTTCTTCCGCGGGGACACGTATACTGATGCAATGGACAGAGTTCGGAAGACGAGCCGAATCCTCACAGCCACTACCTCAATACTGTCGGTGCAAAGATCGGTGACGTTCAAAGCCACATGAGGAATCTCCCTTCGTATGTAAAGGGTGGCACTTCCTGCGGGAAAAGACTTTATGCTGCAATTCTTGTGGGCGACGTATCCCGGCAAAGACCTTCCGCTTGGCAAGCCAGCCTCCGAGAGGGTCAGTACTGGAACACAGGTCTCTTTCAAGAACAGTTTTAGTTCTGCTAATCGACTTATAATCCCAGCGCAGTTCCATTGCATGATAAACGGCACTTTTCTAGGGTTTTTAGTTGCAACAGGTTGAAGAAAACTAGCCATCTAGGAGTTGAAGTTCTCTGCGAAGGCGGTGTTTAAGGTCTCAAAAAAAAGCACCAGCTGTATAAAGTTCTTCAAAGTGCCAGGCTGCATCGCTTGGCTATATGAACGCAGGACATCAAACAAAACGCGTAGAAGGTCGGAGAGATTTCGGCTTTTGAGCTCCTTATTTTGCTGCACGCACTGGCGCACCACTTCGACAAAAGACGGGGACTGCAACCCACTCTTGGCCACGGTAGCTGGTGTCTGCACCTCTTTTAAGGCAAGGGGATGTCCTCCACGTTGTCGAGTCTTGCTGTGATCTGGTCGCTGAGGAACATGGACACTTTTTGCAAAAGCAGATCGAACAGCCAGCTCACCCTCGGAGGCCGTTGCCGACTTGCTCGGATCATTTCGTGCAGCGACGTCGCTTGCTACCACGTCCCGAACTTCCGACTCGAGCGCAGGGAACTCTTCATTTCCATGTATCGGCTTCTCAGTAGGTTGTGGTTTGGGGCCACTAATGAAGGACTTGCGATGGTGTAAGGCGCTTACACGGAATGTGCAGCCACTGAAACTCGCTGGATGGTCACCTCCACAATTAGCGCAAGCAAAATCTGCCTTGCACTCTTTGTATTCATGGCCACCACCACACCGTTTGCAACGTTGATCTTTGTTGCAAACTCTCGCTACATGTCCAAAGCGTTGGCACCTAAAGCACCGGGGAGGAGTTTCAACGAACTCGTGGACTGCATGTTTGGTGAAACCAAGGTCAATTATTCCAGGGCACTCGGTGTTGGGAGCAAACGCTAGCACAATAGAGTTTGTAGGCTTCGCTGCCCATTGTTGTTCTCCAGGCTCCACCCGACGCATTAACCGTCGCACGTGCAGAACTCCTTGCGGTTTCAAGTAGTCAAGAAGGGCACTTTCCGAATACCACACTGGTACTCCCCTTATAACAGATGTGTTAGTCATGTAGGAGTGTGGCAACCGGGCTTGAACTCGTATGCCACCGATCTGAGAGCACCGCAGAAGAATGTCTACTTGCTCTTCCGTTGAGATATCTAGATGAAGAGCCCCTTGCGTTGTGAAGCGACTGCGAATCGAAGCAGATCCCAGTAGTACTTTAATATCATCGAACAGCCTGATAGGGTTCCACTCTCTGAAGTCAACACCTTTCTCTTTTGGCTGAACTATCACTGGGATGCCGACTGTCCGGTGCTTCCGATGACTCACCACTTTGAAGCCATCGTTGTCCATTTCCGCCATGTCAGCCACTTCCTCGTCAGAGGCGACGATAGTTGAGTCGTCCCCACTGAGCGATGATGACGCACTGCACTGCTGGACGTCCCTGATGACTGGCAGTTCCCCGCCATGTGATGCCATGGTCGCCTCCGCCCCACTGGGCTCCTTCGGATGGCGCTGTCCCTTTAAGGATACCGGCGCCGGAGCTGCCGTACCCTTCCCGTAGGGACAGTACCGCCTTAAAGACGCAGCCGTCTTCCAAGGATGGAAATAACCTAGTTAATAACTAGAAAACAAGGCAAAATTACTGAGCTGAGGTGACAACAGATTGAGCAGCGTCGTCTTCCTCTTCCTCTTTGGAGAGGGAAGCGCTTGGGAGGTGCCTTCGCCTACCCAAATTGGCGGCTACCAATGTGCTGTAGTTTGAAGCACGCATTCCCCTCTCCTATCTCGAGTTCACTTTCTGACTTTGAAAACTATGAATCACATTTTCATAGTTCGCAAAGCATTATGTGTTGCCGGCCGACTACCTTTTTTGGTGCCCTCGGGTCTTGTTTCCTTACGCCGCAGGTTGTGTTAGTGCCAAAGACTACTTGAGCCTTTAAACGTGAAAATTTATAGCATCCATCCTGCGTTGTGCAGTGGGTCCTCTGTCCGCATTGTTTTCAACGACATTTTCCCCCAAAATGCAAAACATTTACCACCCCGTAATCTAAAAGGTCTACTAGACGACCATTTAAGGACCCTACCTACAAATAGTGCAATAGCAACCGGCGCATCGCAATGGACCTTTTCTCTGCGCCTTCTGGATTTCACCAATATTTTTCACGCACAATTTCTGGCAGTAGTACTGGCTCAACGCAAGCTAGACACCCCTATTACCGCAGTGGCAGTCATTACCGATTCTTTATATTTGTGTTCGTCCCTCGCCGTGCGTGCTGACGGTCCCGTTTTAAACAGATTCTTATCCCTGCTTCCTTTTCATTTCAGCATTGTTCTTTTAATACGGGCTTCCCATCACTGCAGTGTGCAGGTAAATGAGATCGCTGATAACCTCGCAAAGGTTTCTCTAAGGGGCCTCGTGTTGCCTATTCTCCCGGCTACAGCCCATATCACAGGTTCTAGGTTTCGGCGACAAGCGCTATTAAGCTCGAAAGACACAGCACTTTTGGCATCGGCGGATTATCCGCACCTGAGATATCCTTAGAGCAGGAAAGTTTGTCGATCTCGGCAGCTTGAAGTATCTATGATATCTATGACGAGGCTGCGCTGCCGTATCCGTCCTCTAAATTTCTATCTGCACAGGTCTGGTTGGCGCTATCTCCCCTCTGTGCATTTTGGCGTGAGCCTGAATCAACTGATCATTTTTTGCTCTATTGTCGACGATTCACCTCTTTGAGAAGAAGGTTGCTGGAGGAGCCCTTGCAGCATCTTGGCCTTAGTTTGAGCAGCCCGCTCTTGCTACCATTTGGAGCCACCACGCTTGGGTTAGGCGACAGATTTGTTTGTACCGCTGTTCAAAATTTCTTGCAAGAAGCTCATCGACTGCCTTGCTAAGTGTTGCAATATTTTTTTTATGCATTATCATGTTTTAACTTAACTGTTAGTTTTTTAATCTGCTGTTTTTTAAAGCCAAACTCTTGCTCCTATTCAGTACTTACGCCCTTCTTGGGATAGAATCCACCCACATTGCTTTCCTGCATGCTATTCTTCTTTTTCTCTGCTGAGTACACGTGGAATAGCAGCCGCTGCCTTCCGAATCTTGGCCGATCTCCCAGTGTGGGTATGTGCCATCTTTCGAAAGGATAACAACAACCACAGGCTTCCATGGGTGCGGGGAGAGGTGTTCGCCCGAGTAGAAGAAAAATCGGCTACCACTGTTTTCTCATAATTTGCGAGTGCTGTACGATTACTCCTTGAGAGAAAGGGTGTCGCCCAACGTCTCCCCTTCCAGTGACAAACGTCGCAAACGTCATGGAGGGGTTAATTTTTTGCTTTCAATCAGGTAAATTGTTTTCGTGGGTGACAAATTTTCTAGTGGCCAAAATTAAAAGCACGAAGCCGAGCAACGCCTTCAAGAGCGTTTCTGTTAACCAGGCGTGTACATTACCTAATTATATCACGTCGCACGGTTCATTTTGGACAACTATAAACCAAAAAATAAAACAGCATACTCAGGATGACGTTGCGGAAGGTTTCGCTGCAGTTTGATAGCAAAGGGTGAAATGATCGAGACGTTAAATGGCCCAATCACTCACCAATGGTAGAGCATTGAAGCGAAGCTGAACTATGGGTACTGCCTTGTCGAAAGGGTGTTCCGAGAGGTTTGAAATGGTGCACCCATCAAGGCAGAGATGTTGTAAGAAGTTTAAAATGCTACTTTTTCGATGCATTTCACAAAAACAATAACTAGTGTCGTGGCATTTGCGACCTAGAGAATAGGAGTTCTGGCCTGGGAAGCCTGGCAAGTAAGCAGACGTGGAGTCGTCGGAAAGAAGTGGAAGAAGAACAGAAGATCTTGCGTAACACCGATGGGAAAGCACGCATCTCTAGCTGACCAATACTTTGCGGAGAACAAGGGGTCGCTAATGCAGGAATGGCTCGTAGGTGTGTAAATCGTGGTTTCAAAGCATAACAAAAAACTGTGTTCCGTTTTGTCGTTCGCAAATGAAAATTTCAATCCCAGCCATCGTACGACAAAATAAATGCTGTGGTCGTGTTTATCGCCTTCGCAGTGAAACGTATCTGAGATCAAGTATCAACACAGAGTTATTATCTGTGCAATGGTTACCATATTACTCGGGGAAACAAAACTATTGTGGGCTGAAAGTCCACCCCGCAAAGTCGTCCACAGTGGCCACGCTGGTTCTCCAGCCAGCAGGACTGTGATAAATTTAATTGACTATTGGAACAGCCTTTGCATAAAGGCATGAACAAAATAGAATTACTGTACGAAGGACTATCAGGCATTCTTGTTGTGCAATTGCATGAAATGGTTCGGATTGGTCGAAGAACAATGTCAGCTAGGGAATGTTGATCATGGCCGTGGCGCTGTATGAGCGTAGCGGCCACACGATCACCTCCACCATTTCTGCGACATTTCAATAGAGAGGATGGGCGTATGTGTTCGAGAACAAGCCTCCAATTAAAAAAAAATCTTCGTGTGGTGGTAATGAAATTCGTACTCAGAAGCCTACTCTAATGGGACGCTTCTGAGTCCCACATATCTAAGAATGCAAGCGAACAGGCAATTTGATCAAGCCAATGGATAAAACGACGAACTTGAGACCGTAATCTTTAGAGGCTGACACTCCCTTATCACTTGAGGCGCTGTATTGCGCTTATCGCTGTCATATCTCGACGGACCGCGCCACGCCTTCTCCCTGTTGATCAAAGGCTTGAGCCTGCTTGCGTGGCTGTTCAGCACAAGCTACATTGTAATGTGGTAAATACCAAACTAGCTGTCGGCGTGGAACTAAATAATTGAGGTGGAAGGTGCTGCTCTGTCCGCTAACAAGCTTCCAGAAAACCGTACCCGCGTAAATACGACCTGTACGAAAGACGCCCCTTGTAATTCTCCGCCGTACTTCACGCATGGAACTTTAACAAACGTGCAAGTCACGTAACATAGCCCAAAACGACACATTAAACTAAAAATGTCCGACTAACTTAAAACGTAACGTCTCTTCATTTTATGCTCGCTGCATGGAAACACATATAGGCTTGCCACTAGCGTTATATGTTGCCGCTGTTGGCTCAGTGGTTATGGCGCACGGCTGCTGACCCGAAAGACGCGGGTTCGATCCCGGCCGCGGATGTCGAATTTTGATGAAGGCGAAATTACAGAGGCCCGTGTAGTGTGCAATGTCAGTTGACGTTAAGGAAACCCAGGTGGCCGACATTTTTGGAGCCCTTCTCTCCGGCGTCCGCAATAGCCTGAGTCGCTTTGAGACGTTGAACGCCCATAAACCATTTCATTTCATAGTACAGCGTTGTCTGAGAAAACCATTTTTGTTCTCAATAATCTTTGGTGTAAGACGAAATCCACGGCGCACCTCGAAGGTCGCACCCTTTCAGAGCTGGAACTTGATAAAATAACCCACGTGCTTTTTTTATAAGTCGACAAATAAAACACCTAACGTTAAGCTATCCTTGTCTCTACATCAGTTTCTTGTTTGGCTCACTGAAAATGAAAATTGGTTTTTAGGGAAAGGAAATGGCGCAGTATCGCTCTCGCATATCGGCGGACACCTGAACCGCGCCGTAAGGGAAGAGATAAAGGAGGGAGTGAAAGAAGAAATGAAGTAATGGGTGCTGTAGTTGGAGGGGTCCGGAATAATTTCGGCCACCTAGGGATCTTTAGCGTGCGCTGACATCGCACAGCACACGGGCGCCTTAGTGTTTCGCCTCCATCGAAACGCAGCTGTGTACCACTCACTGTATACCACTAGTTTAACACAAGTGATGATTGTGCGGCTCTTTTTTTTTCATCCTTTAATTCGAGCTGCGGGTTTCTCATACGCACCTGCTTCGCTCTGTGGTGTGGAGTCTGAAGCTGCGAAGCCCACCCAGGCCACTAGTCCGAGGAGCATAAAATGCTTCATTTTTGTTTTAGTCTCACGAAGTCTAGAGATGGAGCATTTCTGAAAGGATATGGGCAAAAAATAGGTTACAGTTTCATTCGACAATGCTCGGAAACACCATTTGTTTAATCCGTTTTGCGCTTTTAATTCAAGACAATTGAACGCGCTTTTGAACACAACTTTTACCGTAACCATGCGTGTACCATCTCTTTTCCCCAAGTATATTTCCCGCTCTTTATTTGAGCTAAAC
Source organism: Amblyomma americanum (assembly GCA_030143305.2). Lineage (NCBI taxonomy): Eukaryota > Metazoa > Arthropoda > Arachnida > Ixodida > Ixodidae > Amblyomma > Amblyomma americanum. The sequence goes on along the minus strand of JARKHS020012563.1, from coordinate 119,698 downwards.
TAGATAACCGCACAGTTTTTTTAAACGTGATACGCATTCGTTTAGTACCCACGTGTCGTATATTCGTCGTCGTCGCTGTCATCCCGCCAGACTACCTTTCTCTCCTCCTTCTAATTCCAGATTGGCAGGAGGCAGATAGTAGCAAAAAGTTGTTTTTTTGTCTCTCACACGTCTTGGTGGACATATCAGTAATGCTGTTACCGAAGGTATGCAAGGAAAAAAAATACATGATTAGGAGAGAAAGGGGCGGAAGAGTGGAGGGCTCCGCTTCAATTTCGGCCAGCTGGGCTATGGGTAGGATGCGCCGACAAAAAAGAGGGGAAGGGAATAAAGGAGGGGGTGTGGAGGGGATATCCAGGAAGAGGAGAGAGGTTGACGTGGAAGCATGCTGACGGCGGAGACGCGTGGGAACACAGCTGCTCTGAGAGGTGGCTTTCGCTCACCTCTGGTGGCATGTTTGACGTGGTAACGTGTAATTCAATGACGTTGCTGGATGTGGGGTTCGGGGGTCGTACTCTGACGGGACCACACGTCAGGAACGACGCTTGCGCCGACCACCGCCACCACCAGGACAGGACTGCCGACGAGTTAAAGAAGTCCGGTGTGGAAGTGGAGGAAGGAATGAGGAAATGGGATATCATAAAAGTAATCAAAAATAGCGAGGCGGACGAAGGAGGGATGCAAATTGCGTGGGAAACGATTAAAAATGTGCTAGAAGGGCAAAAAAAAGAAAGGAGAGGGTGAAAAAGAGAAAGCAGAGGTTGAAGAAAAGAAAGCAAAGGAGGAAAAGAAGAAAAGCAAGCCGCAGAACAGAGACAGCTGAAAATGATGGAGCTCCAAGTCGAAAGGCAGCGTCTGACAGCCCAAAACGGGGGAGCAAGCATTACTGATAGATTAAACAGGGTGGAGTCTGACCGTACAGACAATTGGATGTATCCCTACAAGATGGGCGAAGACATCGGTCTGTACCTAGTTAACTATGAAAGGGGTTGTCAAAAACGCAAAATCGCAGAGAACTTGCGGTCACAGCGCCTGCTAGGTCTTTCACCGTGCGAGGCGGCCAATGTGATTGCCGGGCTTAGCGAACAGGATGCGGAGAACTATGAAAATGTGAAATCGGCTGTACTGAAGAAATACCGCCTTTCAGATGAGGCATTTCGGCAGCGCTTTAAGGAGGCAACAAAAGAAGAAGCAATGAGGATTGTGCGGAGGTTGCGTACATATTGAAAAGCTTCCTTGTAGACTGGCTTAAGGGGGCAGGCGTGTACGAAACGAAGGACAAGGTAGTGGAGTACTCTGTCTGGAATAGTTTTTCCGCAGCATCCGACCGTCCGTAAAACTCTGGGTGCAGGACAAAGAAAAGGTAGAGACAGTCGAGCGAGCAGCTCCACTCGCAGACGAATTCTCGATGCGGAGAAAGGGCAATGCGGAGGAAGGACAGTCAGAGAAAGGAACAACCTCAAGAAAGTATTTTTCTTCAAGACGGCCGGCTCTAAATGGAAACGTGGGGCAGGGTGCAACGCAAAAAAAAAGGTCACCGAAAAGGCTGCAGAAAAGAGCGGCGGCCACACGAAGAAAAAGAGGTACAAAAGGCGCGGAAAAAGGAGTTGAAGGCCAGGCAACCGTTGCGGTGCTACAGCTGCCAAGAGGCAGGGCCCATCACGGCAAGATGTAGAAACCAGCGAGTGGTGTTCACGTGCATAAGCGGTAGTGAAGAAAACCTAGAACTGCTTCGCTCCTACCTTCATGAGTTGGAGGTGCTCAGGGACAGCGCGGCTACGATGGATGTAATGCACCCATCCTATGTTACGGCTGAGGATTTCACGGGAGAAGTAACGTGGATTAAACACGTGTTGGAGGAGCACAGTGTTTGCTTACCTATGGCAAGGGTTGAGATTGCAGGTCCGTTTGGAAAACTGGTGATGGAGTCAGCCGTCTCGAAAACAGTTACGCTTGAATATCGTTATCTGTTCCCAAACCGGTCAGACCGGCTGTTGCGCGAGCAAGGACAGATATTTGGAGAGGGAACAGTACAGGCACACACGCGCTCTAAAACCCGCCAGCTCGCCGCTCAGTTAACACAGGACCTGGGGCAGGGAGAGGCGGAAATCGGAGCAGAACCTGAAATCATGGAGCCAAGCCTAGTGGCTGAACAAGGGGTCGAGGTTGTGCTCTAGATCAGGCGACATAAACGAAGCTCACTTCTGAACTCACATGCTTGTAAGCACGAAATTAAAACCAAGTCTTCTCTCTCCACTAACAAACTCCTTCACTCAGCGGCACTCCTGTCCGGGTCGGAGTGGGCGTCCTCTTGACCGAGGTAGCGTCGAGAAGCGACCCCGATCCCCACCTTCAACAGCGTGGAAACACATCGGTGACGACGCTAAACCAATTTTTTTTCTAGAGTGCAACAGTAATCCCTCCAAAACGTCGGATTGAAGTGTTCTTAACATTAGAAATCTTTTGCACCGTGGTACAGTAAATTGCTGTAGCTACGACTGTGCGGCAAAATATGACCTGGCAAGAATTGCAATAATAGCAACACCAAGTGTTGCTGAATTGGCAGAGGGGTTGCCCAGCTCTGCTGAAACTTTGTTAGTTCTGAAATGTTAAATCGGCGTAATATTCAAAGCAAACTGCCTGCAAATGTAAGGCCGTATACGAAGCAGAAAACACTGTTTTCCGGTAGAGGGATCCACCACTGAAATTAATTTGTTGAGACCAGCTCATCATTGTGCTTGTGAAGCACAATATCACACTCCCTCCTATCTTTGCTTAGAAAGTTCTTTTAATTTCCTTGAAGTGCAAGACAAAAATACTTCGGTATGCCAGAAATTCGTCCACTTTGTACGAAAATTATTTCATTTGCTCGCAACTTTTCTTTTAAACAACAGTTAATGCAAACTAAAATTCTTACAAATCTCCGATCAACAAGTGTCAGCGAATGTCTTCAAGTCAAGGCCCGTTTACGAATTTCGGCGTAGCGTTCTCTAACGAACTTTGCCTTTTTTACTGCACTCTAAAATGCACAAGGCAGTAAGGCTTGCACTGAGAAAATTAAAATGAAATTGCTAAAAAAACGTAATTTGTGGTCGGCTAAGAGAATATGATTGCTAATTTTTGTTTCATGTTCAAGGTTGGCTTAGATGCCGATTTGAAGCGGACGGCTAGAGTAGTTTATGACTATAGGCATTTATTCGCATGACCAAAAATGCTTTCTTGGTGTCTAGTATAGTTCTATTGACAGCAGTATATAAAAAGCAGTAAGAGATTTTAAGAACTTCCATTCAACAAATGTTCATAAAATAAGCTCGACTAAGATAATGCGACTGCTAATGTGTGTTTAGCGGAACAGGAATAGCTTACCATTGGAAGTTAGAACTGCACACAATTCTTCGGCACTAGCGAAGAAAAATTTTATGTCCTTGATTTCTTTCTTATGCTTCAGAATTATAACATCCCAGAGAAGTGTTTTGAGTTTTAAGGTGTATTTACCACGTATATATAGTGCTCTTCTACTGTTTTTAAGTTGTATTTTTCGTATATATATATAGTGCTATACTTATACTGTACTCATGAATGCATTATAATCCGTTTTGAATACCCTATCTACTCCCTCCTCTTACATAGCGAATATTTTGGTTTATATCCTTTTATAAATATACACTGACTGTTTAATTACATGTTTGACTAGGACCCTTTTACTAGCCGTTGGCTGAGGGTCCAGACAGTTGTTTTTGCTGTTCTGCACTGCAGGAGAAGCCAAACAATCCTTGAATTGAAAGTCCAAAAAACATCAATGCATGGAACAATGCAGTGAAATCGCACGCTACTCTAACCACCACAAGCATGTAAGCTTTATCGTTTACTATGGGAAAAATTGTGCTATCGGCGTGGTAAGGTGAATGAAAGAAAAGGTCTACAGACCAGCGAGCCAACGGTTATTCGACAGGCGACAAACATTTCTTGCACTGGAATTATTGTGTACTTGGTTATACGCTTAAAAAACCGTCTAAAGACAGTCTACAGACTACACATCAACTCTATTGCCTTTCTGTAATATTTCTTTTTCTCTATTATAGCCTGCACACTGTCTATAGACAAAGGTCTACTAAAAGTGCATGGCCATAAATCTATAGATTGTCTGTAGACTGTCAATGGAGTTTGTGCTTGCCTACAGACAATTCTCTATAGGATTTGTCTATAGACAGTCTATAGACTTTACAGACAGGAGTCTATGGACAGCCTATAGGCTGTCTGAAGGAATTTTTTGTAAGGGTTATAATGATACCAGATGATTTGCTTTGTCTTTGTATTCCTCAAACAATCGCATACAACTGCAGCCCTCGAGCGCAAGCGCTCAATGAATGCTATAAACCAGCTTTATGCGAGGTGAAACTCTACCTGCATGCACTGATAAACACTAAAATGACAACAATAACAGCAATCACGGGTGAAATAGTGCGGAATGTTTCTCTTGTTACACACACAGAGTTGCAATCTGCATTTCCTCAAATCCGCATCAGGAGTTGAAATGCTTTTTGACGCTATATGTACTTAGGGTAGAGTAGAGACTGCTACTTACACCACTTCTCCTCCTAACTGGCAGGCTGGCTACTGGCCTTAGTAAGAGCAAGCAGTGCTCTAAGTGCTCGAGCCCGCTCTTTTTATATTACAGAAACTGGATCTCATTGTCGCGCGTGGTCCTTAGAAAAGACGTTGATGACAGCTGACATTGCAGCAAGTTATTTTTATCTAACAGCTACGCAGCGCGAATGCCGGCATGAACCGGTTTATCGCATACTGAAGAGTGCTCCATCACTTCTTGGTGACATGCTGCCAGATGGTGCCCGGTACTGCGCGTGCGCTAAGGCGAAAATAGGCACTCCAATGTGAACTTTTTCACAAGCCTTGTACCAACGCGTTGCAAGCATTAGCAGTGCTAGCTTGAAAAATCTCAATTAATAGCGTGATGCATCTATGTTGCACCGTTCGTACCTCCTCCATATCTTAAGCAGCGCCTGTGGTCAGTGTTAGCGACTTCGATGGTTTATCTATTTCGATACAATTTTCATGTTGCGGAGGCATGTCGTCGACTGAGTTTGCTTATAAAGGGCTTAACTGAATAATTTCGGTTAGAGCAAGGTGAGCCTGGTATGCTCTGGTTTTTAATAAAAGAATGTTTCACATTGGTCATTATCTTTTCTTAGTGCATACTCCGGGTCTCTATTTACTGTAAAATATAGTTGTAACCACGCCGTTCAGTTTAATTACTTTTAACTCCTGCGCACACGCTCCTAGAGCATTGGAGGAGCTTCGATGCTTTGCTAAGCGACTGATAACAGCGCATCTCATCTGATGTCTTAATGCCTATATAGTAATCCGCACGGCACTCCGCGTCTCAATTGATATCAAATATTTGGGCCCAAAACAGAAAATAGTGGCTCTTTCCACGAACACAAACCAGGCAGAAAAAGGCAAAAAATTGATTTCTTAATTAAAAAACTCTTAACTATATTTCCTTAATTAATTCCTTAATTAAGGCCTCAGTGCGAGGCCCTGGGCAGGAGTGGATTTCATATGCTAGTTGCAACACATAACAGTTCATTTTTGAATTCAAGAAAACAACAAAAAGTATAAAACTACAAATAATGCATGGGCAAAATATAAAATAAAATCTGTAGCTTGCAACACTGAAATGAGCGAAGAATGATTTCAGAATGTGCAGCGGTTTGGTACAAAAGTAAGAAAATTAGTGACTTTAATAATAACAAGAGGAAGAGCGAGAGACGTCGTTGTACTGAACTCGCTCCCGCACAAGAACTAAACACCGTTCACAGCAGGGTTTCAAACGTTGAGGCAGGTGCAAACAATGATGACTGCATGTACACACACACACACACACACACACACACACACACACACACACACACACACACACACACCACACACACACACACACACATATATATATATATATATATATATATATATATATATATATATATATATATATAATGTGAAGGGAGCCAACAGTCACCGAAACCAAGGTGCATAGGGGAGCGTTAATTTTTTTTGTGTTGTGCTTATCAGTGGGATATTATAGTACTTAGATTAATAAATTGCTTAAAGAAAATTACTTATAAAGCAGCAGAAAAAACAACCATGCCGCCGGTGGGATCCGAACCTACGACCTCCGAATATCGCGTCCGGTGCTCTTACCAATTGAGCTACGGCGACAGCTGTCCAATCCGCTGCTCTCGTGGGTATTTATGTTTACTGGGAGTAAGCGAGCCTTGAGAGTGTTCACCAGCGCCACCCTCGACCATAGCGGCGGACGTAGCACGTCCTGTAATACCGCGAGCGTGACGTAGAACGTCATCTAACGATGAGGGCGGAAACTGTGCGAGAGCTCTCTTATGCTACCTATGGCATCAAAGACTGCCAGAACCGAGACCCTCGTTAAGCTATTAGCAGACAAGTTAAAGGAAATGAGGGGCCCGTTTGACAAATTTATGAAGGGAGTCAACAGTCACCGAAACCAAGGTGCATAGGGGAATGTTAATTTTTTTCTAATGTGTTATGCTTATGAATGGGATAATAATACTTAGATTAATAAATTGCTAAAAGAAAATTACTTATAAAGCTTTATAAGTAATTTTCTTTAAGCAATTTTATATATATATATATATATATATATATATAAAGAAATAAACAGCAGATATGTGGCCGGCCAGGAAATTAGCTGATGGTGAAAGGATTTTGGTAGCTTCGCTCTCGCATTCACGAACGAAGCAACGTAGGGGGGTAACACAGCGTCAGAGAGTAGTGCATTCCAACTGCATGCTGTGCGAGGAAATAATGATTTTTGAAAAGAAGTTGTGATGCTTGAGAATTCTCTTGCTTTTTTGCCATGCTGTGACCTGGTAGGTCGTGCGTTAACACGTTCAATATTTAAGTTTTTATCTATTCCTAGATTATTGGGAAGAGCAGATAGAGTAAATTCAGCCTTTCCTGAGACCGCCTGGATTCTAGGGGTTCCAAGCTAGAGCTTTGTAGAAGGGTTGAATGGGATGTGTGCCTGCTCTAATCGTTGTGAATGAAGCTAATGAAATTTCGTTGCACCTTTTGTAGCTTAGTAATATTCCTTAATGTGTGCGGGTCCCAGACAGGAGCCGCGTATTCTAGTACGGGCCGGACGTAAGTTTTGTATGCCAAGAGTTCGATTTCTTTCGTAGGCCTGCCAATTATTCTGGGTAGAAATCCAAGCATTGGCATTAACTTTTCTTGTATGACCTCTGTGTCTTCATTTCACCTCAGATGAGACGTAATTATAACTCCCAAATACTTGTAAAGATCAACGAGGGATATGCAGTTGTTATTGATAAAACAAGTAAAAGGTAGCGGTTTCTTGCATGTAACTGTCATTGGGACAGCTTTTTTAGGATTAATGCCCATCTGCCAAGTGCAACACCATGATTATATCTTATACACATCTAAGATAGCGGGACTGGCATAAATTTTGGGTATTTAACTGAACAGCTATCAATATATCTCTCAGTTCAGCAATTTTGTAACCGCTAACGGCCAGTGAAAATCGCCAAGAAAAATTGTTCATTGGAGGAGAAGGAGGAGAAGGAGGAGAAGGAGGAGAAGGAGAAGAAGGAGGAGAAGGAGGAGAAGGAGGAGAAGGAGGAGAAGGAGGAGAAGGAGTAGTACTAGTAGTTTTGGTGGGCGCCGCCTGGTGGCGCTACATGCGCGCCAAGGGGCCGAGGAAAAGTAGCGGAAACGTACTTTGCTGCCCGCTTAACTGCGACTTCTGTACTTTTCATGCTGATAATTACTAATATACATCAAACTACGTGTCTTTAAAGCAACCTTCTAAGACAACGCCGTATTTATTGATGAGACTTTGTTCAGTCCAAACCATCGAGCTGGCGAGGCGGTGTGGTTAGCATGCTGTCTCGCACTCCCGAGGCCCTGGTTCGATTCCCCAATTCGACCGATTTTTTACGCGGGTTTATTTATTAATGCTTCTGGGATGTTTCACTCACGGCCAACGCCAACGCCGACGACAACGCTGGCTTTTAATGCGACACGGGGCTCTTGCTGTCCCGTTAAGAGGACTAGATTTGCGTGAAAAAATGATGTGGTCGAGTGGCGAGTGATGGGTCGCTTGGACTTTCTAGTGCGTTGTTTAGACGCGTACAGAAAAAAAAACGCGCGCGTACAGGTGCCGCGCGTGTTTTTTTGCGTGCATAGTTGTCAGGTGGAATACAACTAAAATGCGTTGAGATGCTTGCTCGGAAAGCCCCATCGCAAGCGGTCAAAGCGCTCCACTTGCAAATGCTCCAAATATGGCTGGAACCGCAGAATACCTCACACTCAGCACAAGTAGACCAATGGATGTGTAGGCACCTTACACTGGCATCCACTGGTGGCGATGTCCAATGGTTCACGCTGTGGGTGGGCGCTGGTGGCAACTGCGCGCCCTTTATCCCTCTAGCCTTGGTGGACGCAGCTTCCTGGGGTCTTCTATGTGCCGACACACGCAGTTCTCGCTGTGCTAATAAACCCTAAGGCAGTGCGGGCCAGGCATTTTATTTTAGTTATATTTTCTGCCTAGTCTAACCTCTGTGGTAATAAACTGCGGGCGAGGTTTCTCCTTTACCTCAGTCTATTATCTGGGCCAATAAACAACCCGCGGTACTTATGTGGAGCGGGGAGTCCTCTTATATCGGACGCATCTACTATCTGTGCTAATAAACGCGCGGTGACCGAGCTCGCCCCCTTGGTTACGGTGTTGATGGTGATGGTAGATTCCCTTTGTATCTTTTTCTTTAAAATTTTTAATTTTCTCAGCCCGGCTTCTTTTATTAAATTATTCTATTAAGGCTTGTGCACAAGTTGCATAGGTTTAGGCAAAATTATTTTTTACTTTAGACCTTACCTTTGTCTTGCTTGCAGTGTGCTAGTATTGTAATTTATTTATTTTTGAGCCACACCATTCTATGCTCAGGGTGGCGAGAAGCGAGAGCAGCATTACCTCCGTGACACTCTTCTAGTCACTGCCCTGTCCATAGACAGCGCCGCTCCTTTATTTGGTTTTTCTGTAAGCAGCACTTTAATCCTTGGTCGTCTTTACGCATGTGCTGCCGTGCATTTAGGCGTGTGAAACAGGGTGTCAACGATAGGCGTTGCTCCGTCGTAGAATGCGCTCAATTAAACAACTTTCGCCCTCAATCTAATGTCGACAATGAGTCATACCTATCCACGGTGGCTCAGGGGTTAGAGAGCTCGGCTACTGATCTGGAGTATCCGGGTTCCAACCCGACCGTGGCGGCCGCGTTTCGATGGAGGCGAAACGCAAAAGGCGCCCGTGTCGGGTGCAATGTCAGTCACTTCTTTCTTCCTTTCTTCTTTCACTGCCTGCTTCATCCCTTCTCTTACGGAGCGGTTCAGGTGTCCGCCGGTATGTCGGACAGAAGCTGCGCCATATCCTTTTCCCAACCACCATTTTACATTTTCAATTAACCCAGGTGGGTGAGAGGTTTTCTCCAGGCGTCGATGTGGTAATGTGTAAAGAAATTACCAGGGCACCTAAATTTTCTTACGCCGAGGAATGCGTAAGGAGGGAACTTTCTTGAACGCGGGTTTTTTCCACCACACCAGTAGCCGACCAATTTGTTTATTTTTATTTTTTATAATTATGTGCAATTCTTTTTATTTTTCTAGTTTTTATAATTTTTTATTTATAATTGTCTTCATGTCCAGGTGCTCTGTCGACGTCCGTGCCTATTGTGTCGTCGAAGTGTAATTATTTAAGTAATTATAGTTCACCAACCAAATGTTTCCCACAGCAAGATATCGTCACACACTATCAAACACAATCAAACTTCAACACATTTACATTCACAGAACGACATAATCGGACAGAACAAGTTTTGCTGGCACGAAACACTCTACATTAACACGGCCTATTGTGGCGTTAAAGTGTAATTATCTCGATGAATTATTAATTTACAGTTCGTCAAGCAAATTTTCCCACAGCAAGATCTCGTCACGAACTAACATAAACCTTTGCACACATATCTTTATAGAATGACACTATCGCGTGGAAAAACTATATAGACGCCACTCGCTATTGTGACGTCGAAGTGTAATTTTCGCATTTCATTATTAAACTGATTAGACCACCTCGACCAAATTTTTCCAATGGGGGATGTCATCAGATACTAACATATCTATCCTGATGCACAATTATCTTCACAGAACGACGTAATCGTGCGGAGAAAGTTATGCTGACTCGTAACACTGGACATTATTAACACGGGCCATTGTAGCGTCAAAGTGCAATTTTCTCGTTTAATTAATAATTTACAATTCATCAACCAAATTTTTCCCAGCAAGGTCTCGTCACGCACTAACACAGACTTCTGCACATATAGCTTTATACAATGACAAAACCGTGCGGAGAAGCTATTTCGACGTATGCGGCTATTGTGACGTCGAAGTGTAATTGTCGCGTTTCATTAATAACTAATTACACCACATCGACCAAATTTATCCCACAGCGGGATATCACCGCACACTATCTAACACAACTAAACTTTTGCACAGTTATCGCCACAGAATGACGTAATCATGCGAAGAACTTTTTTAATAAAAGTTCTGTGCTGTCTACTGACAGGCGTCTCCAGTGCCAACCTACGAAATAAGGTGGCAATATGAGACTACCACGTCGGTAACAGGACAACCAGGATGATGTTTTTGTATAGTTCGCACGACAAAGATGCTCAGTATCATGACTCTTTCTTCCGCAAGCTGGAGAAGGGCACGCTCGCAGGAAGGAGTCCGGACGACGAGTTATTGCTAAGAGTGATGGAGCGTCGTTTCAAATCTGGGGACTAGCATGCCTAGAATACACTGGGTATGCACAGACGCCTGTGCAGAAAAGTCGACTAGGATTACATAAAATGCCTTTATGTGCAGTGCATATTGATTCTACAGCACTTTGCGGAAATTTTAGTCAACCATCAGCTTTTAATGTTTCTCAAAACGACGACCTGTAACCTGTTCCTGGCCACAAAATTTTGCATTTTGTGCACAAAATTCAATTTGTTGCACTTCATATAGTTCGCTTTTACACAGCGCACTCAATGTTTTGGAGTTTTGGTCTGTCGAATCAATGAGGCGTGGTTACCGTTTCCTTGTAGGCGCTCGTAGGCTTCATTGAGACCATTGTTGCATCTGATGGACAGTTTGCCGTTTCATGTTCTCCCGAGAGGTTCCTCTTAGCATCATGCGTGCGTTCATCGAAGTTAATATAGAGGTTGTTTTGCCGTTCCACGCTATGTCTTCTGACATTTGTCGTCATCGTTTCTAATAGAGGTTTTGTCATAATTTTTCGTTATTGTGCTATCAGGGACAAAAATTTGCGGTACGCGAGTTCCTGGGAAAACGTTTATTGTCGCTTTTCTTGTGAGCGCTCGTGCGCTTCGTTTAGTCCATTGTTACATATGATAGATAGTTTACCGTTTCATTTTCTCCCGAGACATTCTTCTTATCATCGTGCCCGCGTTCATCGAATTATTTATGCTACCTTTGACCGTAAAGTTTCGAGACTAATTTATTTTCTTCTCTAGAAATAATTCCCAAAAACAAACGTTGGCGCGTATGTGTAACGCCATCTGTTCGGGAGAAACTGAAGTATTTATTTTTATATCTGTGAAAGCCGCTAGATGAAACTATGTGCAGAAAAATACATTGTCACTAGTCGTCTGCGCATTCTACTGTGAGTGAATGTGGAGAGATGGACGTCCACCTCGAACAGCGTGCAGGCATAAAATTCTGCGTGAAGCTTGGGTAGGCAGCCACAGAGACGTATGAGCTTACGGCAACGAGACATTATCGCAGGTGCCAGTTTTCGATTGACGCAAAAGATTAGTTTTGGGGAGAACGCCGGTGGAATGAAAACAACGTGGCTCGGATAAGGCAAACCGTACAGCAAGAACGCGCCATTACAGTCCGCATGCTATCAGATACTCTCGACATTAGTAAGACAACATGTCAAAAAATTTTGCGTGACAACTTGTCGAAACGAAAACTGAATGCCAGGCTTATGCCAGACTTGTGCCGCACTCCCTCACACAGGACCAGAAGGACGTGCGGGCATTAGTGAGCACTGATTTGCTCTCCGAGGCAGAGAAGGATGCTGCATTCGTCAACAGCATCATTGCTGAAGACGAAACATGGTGTTTTCAATACGATCCTCAACCAAAGAGGCAGAGCGTCGAATGGGTGTCCACATGCTCTCCGGCGTGAGAAAGGTGGGGCGACAGAGTACCAAAACAAAGACGGTGCCGATAGTTTTTTTAGACGCAAGAGGTGTCATGCACCACGAGTTCGTCCCACAAGGGTAGACGGTGAATATGGAGTTTTATATCAGCGTGCTCCAACACATGCGTGATGCACGGCGACGCCGTCGCCGTGACTTATGGGCATCTGGAGAATGGAGCCTTCTCCACGAAAACGCAAGGGCGCACACTGCTCTCACGTGTCAAAATTTCTCGCCAAGCACTTCATTACTGTACTTCTCCATCCGCCATACTCGCTTGACTTCTCCTCATGCGATTTTTTCCCGTTTTCTCTTGTGAAAGGAGCTGACAGCCCTGCCAAAAGAAGCGTTTTACAACTGTTTCCAAGACCTCAAAAAGCGTTGTGACCTGTGTATAGAGCGCGAGAAACTATTTCGAAGGGGTGCTGCGCAAATGATTTCAAAGTTAAACGCATTTTTTTTTAATGGACTTAGTCTCGGAACTTTACGGAGAAAGGTTGTAGAACTTGTTTTGCCCTTCTTCGCTATGCCTTGTGACATTAATTATCGCCTTTTTTAACGGAAGTTTAGTCATAATTTTGCGCTAATATGCTATCAGGGACAAAAATTTGCGGAACTCGAGTTCTTGGAAAAACATTTATTGTAGCTCTTCTTGTCAGCGCTCGTACGCTTCGTTGAGCCCATTGTTACATCTGATGGATAGTTTCCCGCTTCATGTTCTCCCGGGACATTCCTCTTAACATTGTTCACGCGTTCATCGAAGTCAATGTAGAGGTTGTTTTGCCGGTCCTCGCTGTGGCTTCTGACATTTGTGATCGCTTTTGTTAATGGCGGTTTATTCATAAATTTTTGTTGATGCACTATCAGGGACAAAAGTATTCGGGATGCGAGTTCTTAGAAAACCGTTTTTTGTAGCTCCACCTCACTACCCAACCGCCTGATACTGTCACCAGGGGAAGGAGGATTTAGGCCTTTAACATCTTACAAAATCAGGCCTCTGGGTTGCTGGGTGGAGCTAAAATAAACATTTTTCCAGGAATTCGCCTCTCGCAAACTTTTGTCCCCGAGAGTACGTTTCTTCTTGATTCGTTCTTATGCCGAATTCTTGCATCTGGCGTCGTACAAAAAGTTTTTTTAAAAGATTTGATTTTTATGTTCCTTTTTTATGTTCCTTTAGTACACTTTGGTATTCCTGTACATGAAGCATTTTGAAGCAACGCAGAGTGCGTAAGTTGACTCGTTAACACTGCACACACTATCTTGTATTCGATACAGATATATATTTTACGCGGAAGCCATGACCAGTGAAAAGGCACATTCTTTCTGTCGCTGGAAGTTTTGTGTCTTCGGGTCATTCCCAAAACAATAGGCCTGCGCTTCTGTAAAGATAAAAACGAAACACTGTTTTCCGATTGCTTTGAACGGATGTGAGGGAGAGAATTGATTTATTTGTAACTCTATACGCTAGCTTACTGGAATGAAATACGTTGAAAGACCCATGGGCGTGATCTTTCTTATTTTTCTAAGCAGTCTATAGAAAACTCGGTTAACTGATGAATAGGCATCAGTTGCGTCTGAAAGATTGAAATGCAGCAAAATTCTGGTCTTTTTAAGCCGGATGACCAGAAAGGCTTTCCCTGTGCCTGGCATTACTTCTTGGTTGCACTGTCACCTTATCCTGCGTTCTAGTGTCTGTTAGTTGGGTGTCTTTTCTTTAGTGAAAGATTTCATGCTACTTTCTTCAGCTTTCTGTAATGCAGTAAATGTAAATAATCTTGATTTGTAATAAATATTATGTTGATGAAAATATGTGGTAATAGCCGAGTGCACAGCATCACTGAATGGCACCTCGGAGGTGTGGGCAACAAGGATACGGAAATTCGTACATTCCTGAGCGCGTTTTATTTCGGCGAGCTTTGTCGTAAAGTAGGCACACGCACGGTCTGACGGGGACACAGATTTCGGGAGGCAAGTAGGGGTAGAACTCTAGCAGATAAATGCATTCCTGCCATAAAATTGCAATTAGGAGTTGTGTTGTATCATCCTAATTTATGACTAGTAGCGAAGTGGCGGACGCCGAGTGCACTTGTAATAGCGGAAGCCGCTAGTCACGTCGTTTCCTGTCTGTGTTTGTCATTTTTGTAGTAATATTGAATGTGCGAAGACAACGCAGCCAAGCACAACAAAGCGCATTAATGTTCAGTCAGCGAGAAGCGCATCTTTGCTCCTTGGCGACGGGGCTAATGACCCCATCATAGACTCCTGTTGGTTCAAATCTTCCGTGGGTTTAGGCACCTTCCTTCCCATGGCTGTTCGTACGCAGAAGACAATGCATTAGTCGTTATCGAAAATGCATGAACACAACTAACTCGTGAAAGCATGGAGTGCAGAGCTGTGCTGTTCCCCAGGATTTAGTTGTTGTTGTTGACCTCACATTTGCGGTACGTCGTCTTCTTCATCCTTCGGTAGGGTTTGTGGCTCTTTCTCGTCCTTCAAGTCAATCCGCTTGTATGACATTTATGACTGAAACATTGATGCGAAGCCCTTTCATAAATATTTTTTCCGTTTAAATTACAATGTAGGAATGAAATGAAGTAGAAGCCAGAAAACTGAAAGAGGAACAGCAAAATGACACGATTAAATCGAAGAGGGCCTGAAGATGAGACTGAAGATTCTTGAAATCGGCGTAGACTGCTGCGTGGACGTCTTAATTTACCCTGCGTCTAATTGTCTATGTTTTTCCCTCACCGCGTTTGTGTTCGCGTTGTATTCCACGCTAAGTCTACTTCTTAAAGCACGCAATAGCGTATTTTGCTGCTGAGAATTGCATTAAAAGATGCGAGTTCAGTTCATTCAAGGTAAATTATTTTGTCATATGAGGCAATTATTTTCCTGCAAATTACTGCCGAAGATTTGATTAAAGAGCATTTTTGATATCTTAGTGGTAATTTTTTTTATTCAGAGAAGACCGTTTCAGCTCCAACAATAAATTTTTTTTTCCTCATCCAACACGATATCGCGAATGGTGGCAGTCCAAGAATATATAAAATTAAAACTGCCCTTTCCGCACCGCCTGGGGCACAGCGGGCACCTCTCAAAGACATAATGAGCAGCCTTAAACGCGCTGCCTTCCGGAGGCCGCAGCACACATCTAAAGCTATTTATAAATGTCGCCAGTGCACCTCAGTGTCTCCTTCCCTGATTGCGTTTTCTACACTTTACACAGAATGTGGTACCGGCAAAGAACACCACGTGTCCAGTCAGCACGTTGCGCGTGTAGTCCGTTTAGAATTGCTTTTAATTTCTGGGAAGCATACGCCAACTATAGAATGACTGGTTTACGTGGGATTCTGGATACCGTTTCAGTATGCTGCGTGTTGTAAACACCATGTTCATGTTCAAAAATATACACGCAGCAAAATCGATCAACACGAGATTTCTCGGTCGTGACGTATGTATTGAATTACAAAAAAATAAACCTTTGTCTGACATTTCTTCTCTGTTCTGTTTATGCCATATCAAAACTGAGACAGATCAAGTACATTGCGAGCGTTTTTCCCCGGTTTTATGGTTCACACGCGGTGAATTTTTGAACTTAACAACATTTTTTTCGAAAACCGCCATTCTTGCTGCATTGCAATAAGTATACCGCTTGGTATTTTTGAAATGTCAAGCTTTTCTCAACCTTACAGTCGGCCCAGAACTTTAATACCAAAGGCACTGCTAAGAAACTGGAATCGTCGGTTTTGGCAACACGAACTCTAGGGTGTCAGTCTCAGTTCTTAGGCTCCATAGTCCAGCTCCAACCCTTCGCAGCCAATTAAGGGCTTTGCAGCGATAGCAACAACAATTAAACATTTCCACAACGAGAGCATTAAAAATTTTTAAACATTTCTGAACCCTTCATGAAAATGTTATTTCGGGGTATGGAGTTTTTTATTTGTTACAAAAAAAAGGCAATAGCTCGTGGTGTTAATGATGAGCTTTTACTTCTGGTCACTGGTTTTAGTATTAAAAATTTCTTGAATAATTATATCCTGACCTCGCATATAACGGCACTTGCGAGAATAACGAACGACACTATTTTCTTCGTAGTTATATGTTTGGGAAAGATGTTGCGCAATCTTTGATCATCTAATGGGCAAGATTATCGCCTGGAGGTTATACCCTGGTGTCATGGAAGAGTTTTTGATGTAATGTATGGTGCATAAGCAACTCAGGCTATCATGCGCCAAACACATGGTATTATACATTTCAAGAACTGGGTGCCCTCAATGAAAGTCCTTGTCCGGACAAGGATTCCGAGGAGCCCACCAAATTTAATGTAGACTTCAGCCTTCCTCTCATGCCCGAGAAAATGAATGAGGTGTACCATTAAATGCGTCAGAGCACAAGGTAAGAATTTTTAGAATGCATACTTCTCTGATAATTATATTTTGTTTAATATCGCCGTGTTTTTCAGAAAACTAAAAACAGATGAATTTCTTACAAGAGGACTGTTTCCTAAAACTAAATTGGGGTGGAACGGAATGCGTTCATTTTAAAATAGGGTAAAAAAATTTTCCTTAGGCATTCGAGTTGTGAGCACGAGAATAAGAAGTGAATTACTGTGAGCTCATCTCCACATTTCTCACATAAGCGTTTGTCTTGTTTTGTCAGCAGAAAGCTATGTGTTAGGCGTGTGTTTCCGAAGCGCAGGCGGCATAAAACTGCTTCTATAAAACGTTCCTGATGCCTGCATGATCTCCATTCTCCCAGAATAGGTTTTACTAAATCTAGTTTGTTATTTTCTTCACTAGTCTATGTAGATTACCATTTTTCTTTGTTTATTTTTACTAACTTTATGCGATCTGCGTAGAGTATATTTACAGTCCTGACTTCCTTATGGCGAGCCTGAGCAGCGCACGCGTCAGCTCTCTCGTTGCCACTAATTCTAAGGTGGCTTGGTATCCAACAGAGCTTAATTTCCTGTCCTTGTGTTTCAGCAGTTATTATGATATGTATTAGATTTCCTATTAAAGGTATCTCTTACATTTCTGGCGATCTGTGCTGTGATTGCACTCAGCGAGTCCGTGTAGAAAATGCTGCCTTGAATGTTCCTTTTAACTATTTTTGATACATCCACTGATATGGCATAAACATTCGGCTGAGAAAATTGACGCAAACTGAGGCAACCTGACTACCTCTTGCCATTTATCTTGCACTACAGCACTTCCGACGTAAAGTGGGGATTTAGACCCGTCTGTATCAAATGCTGTGTATTCTTTGTTCTTTTCGTCTAGCGCGAAGAATCCTTGTAATATGTGTTCACGTGCAGTTTGCCTTTTATGAAATTGTGTCAGTGTGCAGTCGCCTACAGCAGGAAAGGTGTACCAAGGTGGCAGTGGTCCGGGTCTTAGGGGAACATCAGGTAGTGTTGTCCAGAATCCCTAATTCCTGGACAATTTCTACAAAACGGAGGATTAAGGGGTCTCGTTGCATTAGGTTTGTTACTGAAAAGCTGCTTAGACGGGCACTTCGTAACTATGAAGTGCAGAGATGTTTTGGTAGTGAACGGGTTTTTAGGACGTATGCACATGTGAGCATGGCTCTTCTATCTGCAAGTGACGTTCGTTAGTTCTACATACAGACTGTTTATGGGTGACGTCCTGTATGCACGAGTTGAAAGACGCAAACCTAAATTATGTATTGGATCTAGTCGTTTAAGATACGATGGTCTCGCTGACCCATAAACTATACATCCGTAATCTAAGGTTGACTGAACAACAGACCGATAAATATGTCGTGTTGTCGGAAAAGTACTCTAGGTATGTTCAAGGATTACGAGGATTTATTTTTTAGAGCATTAATATGATGTAGAATGTAAGCTCTTAGCCAAATGTAATGCCCAGAAATTTTACTTCATTTTAGAAGTAGTTAAATTTTGCTTAGATGTGGGCTGGGGTTGGATTGTAGGCCTCGTTCTAGTGAGAACAGCACGCCCACTGTTTTATGTGTGGAGAACTGGAATCCATACTTGTCTGCCCATGTCTCTAGTTTATTGTTAACTGTGTTAGTCTCGCGCATGTTGTTCCAATGGAGGATGTACAAGCTTTTTGAAGGTCAACACAAACTAAGATGGACTTTGGTATATTTTTGTTAATGGAATTCATCTTTTAAATAAACAATGTTCTGCTTAAAATACACCCCTGAGGAACCCCTATCTCTAGAACGGAGCTCCTGCACAGAGTTGGTCGTAGCCGGACTTGAAATGAGCGGCCCGAAAGGAAGTCATCCAGGCAGTTCAACATCCTGCCGCGGATACATAGGTCCCCTAGGTCGAGGACGATCCCAAACTTCCAGGTTTTGTCATACGCTTTCTTCATGTCGTAAAAAACGGCAAGACAGTGCTGTTTTTTTATAAAAGATTTTCTTGTTTTCGAGGTGCCCTGGATGGTCAGTTGTTCGGCATGCTTTTTTAAAACCACATTCGTGGATATCAAGAACTTCACGGGATTCAAGGAAAAATGTTATTCTTATATTAAGGACACTTTCAAAAGATTTCGCGAGACAGTTTGTCCTAATATAGAACACAAAGCGGATGGTTGACTACTCGCGGAAAACCATTGCACAATTATAAACTTTCCTGTCAAAAATACCATTCCCATCCCCAAATATTTCGGATTAGGAGGAACCTTGCACAAAACTTTAAACTTCTGGCTGGTTGCCTTAACGTTATTTGTTTTATTGTAATCGCCAGCAGCAACAAAGTGCATTTCAGGAAGTGCATATGCATAGCGACATTTGTCATCGATTTCAGAAGCTTCCCTTTTGAGAGTGTTTCTAGTTGCAGTGTGGAGAAAATGAGCCAGCGAACGAGTGAAGGTAAATCTTTTCAGCTTTCGGTGGCAGCTTGAGGCTGCCCCGTAAGAATAGAAACACTCTTTTGCTGTTATTTACTGCGTCTTATTCTGTCTGTAAGGGCTTCGTACCGCAGAATCCAATTGGTTATACGCAGCAACTACAAATGTAATTTTAATGCGATAAGCTTTCAATATTTTAATTCCTCCTGTGCGCTGGGCATCTTTCGGCATTAAAAAGCGCTCTACAGTTGTTTAAACGCTGGTCAAATCCGAAGATATAAGCACTTCTTTTGGCTACTAAGAAACTTGGTCAAGCCAGGAAGTTATTTGCTGCGGTTAATTAGTGTAAATGACTTGGTCGGCATTTTTTGTTCTGCGCACGAGAAATATTTGCCATTCGGAACAACATTTAAGGATTGGCAAAAGTGACAAATGGTTAGTTTTGTTGAAGCTGATCTCTCATTTTGCACTCCATGACAATCCGCGAGAATGAGTCCTCTGGAAGAAAAACGCCAAATAGAACCAACCGCTCCGGTAATCAGTGAGCCTTAGGTCGCTACTGGCTTGGGCTTCTGCCATGGTTATCAGCGCTTTAGTTAGCTTGATACCAACTTCACCGCGCTAAGAGGCCACCGGTTGTAACTTCTTCATATGCACATCTAGACCATGCTGTTGTAGTTCTCTAGCAGCTAAAATGCAACCAATTCGACATCGTTAGGTCTTGTTTGTTTTGGAAACACCGCTTCCATATGCTGCACCTCATTGCAAAATATATACTTAGCGAAGCGCACACGTCATCATTGAACAGCCCGTGATCCTGATGTGTTGACAGAGATTGAACGGTTTTCCATATCAGTGGTTATAATGAATTACCACCTTAATTTTTTTCCTCGAAACAGAAAAGGGCGTGCACTTCGAGCCGGTTTCTTTCTGTTCTGTTGCTTACAATGCCTCAGTTTCTCTAAATACCAAAGTAATATTTATTAGAAAGTCCTTCTTGCCGCCTTGTTAGACATATACATCTGGTATGTCTTCAAATGTTACGCATTCGTCGACATTCCAGTCAGCCTTTAACTTTATTGCCGACCACGTGTCGATATCGGCGAGATCATGAGTTTGGCAGAGCACTCACCCGCCGCGGTGGCTCAGTGGTTAGGGCGCTCGACTACTGATCCGGAGTTCCCGGGTTCGAACCTGACCGCGGCGGCTGCGTTTTTATGGGGGAAAAGCGCTAAGGCGCCCGTGTGCTGTGCGATGTCAGTGCACGTTAAAGATCACCAGGTGGTCAAAATTATTCCGGCGCCCTCCACTACGGCACCTCTTCTTCCTTTCTTCTTTCACTCCCTCCTTTATCCCTTCCCTTACGGCGCGGTTCAGGTGTCCAACGATATATGAGACAGATACTGCGCCATTTCCTTTCCTCAAAAACCAATTATTATTATTATTATTATCGAGCACTTCGGACTCCCAACGTCTTTTTTAAGCTCCAATACCAAATGTAGCGCATTGAGAATTCTTAAGGGCTTGCTACGCTTCCAGATATTCACATATATTTCATAGGTACATTTGTTGGTTCTTAATATCTTCAGGTAATCATATAGTGGCTCCCAGGACTCGAAGGCGCTCAGTGCACGGAAGGTATATACTCTTTTCCTTCCGCCGCGTACATACCCACTTAGAAAAGAGCCGCCACCTAATGCCGTTGCAACGCGAATCTGTTAATTTGCAGGGCGTGCAACAGCGACTGTAAGAAAGTAGGGTTCGGCTACTTAGCGCTTATTTTTCGAATAAAAGAAGATACTATATACACACATCTTTAATGGATTTGCTGTTCAATGAGCCCCCCGAATCAACTCATCAAGCGATAAAAACACTCCAAGTTATGGTTTTTGTCTTGCCACGGCGTTGTGCGGGGATCTAATAGACAGCGACAGCTGTACACAACACCCAGAGTCACCATGCTGGCGAAGCGTCGCACCGTCCAGACAGTGGACATAGAACTGCTAAGAGACGGAGGCATAGACGCTCTGCAGCACTTCCCCACAGCTGCCAAGTCGCTTTAAGTGAGAGGTGTTCGCAACTCGCGCGCAACAGCTATGATGAGAAATAGGCACGCTCCAGGCATGCTTTCCGGCATCTTGCGACGGCACTAACCTCAAGCTAAACTGAAGGTGCGATTGATTACTAGAACGCGTTCCGCAGAGAAGCGAGAAAAACGGCAGCTTCGACTAGCTCGCGCCGATGGCAGCCGATGGACGATGGGCAGCCTGCAAACAACCACTTTCACAAAAACTTTGCAGTTAAAGAAAAATTCTTCCTGGTCCAGGGTTAAAACCCGGGACCACCGATTCACCGGAGTAGTCGCTCTAGCAATTGAGCTAACCGGGACGGCAAGCTTATGGTAGGGCGAGAGCGAATTTATCAAAAACTCGAAGTGGGAAAAGTGTTGGTAAAATGTTTAGGGGAAAACCCCAAGGTGGAGTATATTTGTAATAAGGGAGTAATTACTCATTGGCATCCACCCAAGCGCAACCATACGGCTATCATATGCGATGTTTAGGTGTGGCGCTAAAATCTAGGGGGAGAGAAGGGGCACTCAAAACCTGCCTTCAAAGATATTTTGCGATAACGGTTCTTGTCCACGCAGCAACGTGCTCTCTTCCCTCTTTTGCAATCACTATCATTATGTGAAACACCACATGACACATAGTCACATTAATCTTTGCTTTCACCCAGCCGTACGAACGTTCCGGCGTGGCGTAGCGGCGTCGTGTCTGACTTGGATATTGGGGTTCAATGGTTCCTGATGCACCACTGGTGTGGCTGGCGCCATTTATAGGAGCATCTTGTATCAACCACGTTTTCGACTAGTCTCAATTTTTCCGTCACACCGAAGGGAACGCCCCCATTGGATTTGCTTCGACATGGGTCCTTTACGTTTTCGCGCGAAATTGTGAATTTCGTCTTTCTTTTCCTCCTGCTTGAAAACCCAACTCATAACACAGCGCTATGTCTTCCTTTGGCCTCGAGCTACTGCGCAGTTGCACCACAAATCATTTCTGACCATCATGCCCACCCATTCATGTCGTCCAACTAATGACATTACCTGCCAAACATTCTGTGCTACAACTCAACAATACGCTGCGCACAATTTGCGCATGATTAGTGCTTTTGCCGCATTTCTATCTCAACATCATTATACACCTGTTTAAAAGGTTACATAATTTTTAAGCGTCTTTACAAGTTGTATAAAAATTATTTGTTGAAATACCTCTCATGAAGGACAATTACAAAAACACATTCAAAGAATAGATTAGTGATGAACACAGCATACCAACATTTTTTTATGACATTTGCAACACTTGGCCGAATGCAGTTTTGATATAGTTGTAGATGTTGCTGATTTGCTCACAGAAGATCGCTGTCCATTTGCTTAAAACAAAAAGTCTATATGAAATGGAGAATGACGGTGTTGGCAGCAATGGACGCCGCTGGTAATGCTTAGCAAGATGGAATTAAAACATGAGCAACACTTGAGCCCACATGATTAACATATTTTAAAATGAATACTTCCAAATATTCAAACACTAATAGGCACCAATTGCTTGCAGAGACTCTTCATTTGCATCATCTGCTGAGCCTGCTCCCGTGCTGATGTGAACGGGGCTAACGGACTATTCGGGCAAGCAATTTGGTTGAAAAGGACATACATATACTAGCTCAAGCTACATGAAGCACCTGCTCACACCGGGGCCGATATCTCGTCGAGTTTGTCATATATGATAAAAATGCCAATCAAGTAGTCACTGTTGTTGTTTCCTTCTTGACAAGGGAAGTCTTGAATGGTCTCACTTATGGCAGCAGAAAGGACAATCCCCAATGCATGCACGTGGTACAACGCACTTCATTCGGAATTCGCGATATTAGCGATTTTCGCGAGTGTCAGTGTCGAGAGCACAAAATGTTTTAGCTTCATCGATTGATGTCAAAATGGTTTCAGAAAGAAAAATAAAACTTAACTTGCCGGTATGTACATTCGTGATTTTTAAACACTTAAAATGTAAGGTCTACAATAGTATTTGTTTCAACTTTGTTTCACGCGACGTTTTAAGCCAATAGTCGTAGAAAATGAGCGTGAAAATTAAATTTGCTGTCTTTGTAGCTCCGTTGCTGCGTACCACACTCTCCGTACAAGAATGATTTTTTACGAAACAGAAAAGTTCCATCACTCGCTGAAAATATCTCTCTCATGCTTAGAAGTAGCATTCTAACATGTCTTCTGAGATTTTCTCTCACCTTTCCAAGAATTCCGCGCTGAGAGCAATAACCCGTAACATTATTAAAAAACACCTTCACTACATTCTAGGGTGCATCTGTGCATGGCTGCAGCAAGAAAGGTCTTTTTTTTTGTGATCACAGGCGCATTCGCAAAATCCTCTTAGAAAGTTAATGGTTTATGGTGGTTTAACGTGCCGAAGCAACCCAGGCTATAAGGGACGCCGTAGTGAAGGGCTCGGAAAATTTCAACCACCTGGGGATCTTTAACGTGCACTGAAATCGCACAGTACGCAGGCCTCTAGAATTCCGCCGCTATCTTAATTCGATCGCAGCGGCTGGTATGGAACCCGCAACTTTCAGGACAGCAGCCGAGCGCAGTTACCACTGAGCCACCGCGGCGGCTCCTGTTAGAAAGAAGAAATATCTACATTGTATTTCTATGTATTTATATACCATTACTGACGCTTACCCAACTACGTAGAGGCAGAGAATACAGAAAAACAATATGCGATGCAAGCAAACGAGAATCCACGCTCAACGGCAACAAGTTTACTTGGTGTATAAAGGTATAAGAGAGACAGGGCAATATTTGTTTTTATAATATCATCGGCTGCCCAGCATATAGAAAAGGCTGTCTAGGGAATTCAAATGGGTACATGGCAGCTATTTGCGGTGTCATATCTGATTTCATATGAAAATAATTTTTTGTTAGCTGCAACAGTCGTCCCGCAGTGACAATTACCTATAACGTAACGGATGAAAAAATGCTGAAGAATGCTCTGAGCGTCATTAAAGTACAGTAAATTAATTGCCTGACATTAAGAAAATATTTAGAAAGATATAAAAATTATTTTGTCCTTTTCTCGTGTGCTTTTCGAGATATGTATGCTGCTGTAGCAAACTGAGACAGGTACTATTTTTGCCAAATCAAAACAAGAACACGAAAGACGACGCGAAGAGGTATAAAAATAGACAGACATTGTAAATTACCACTTGCACGCAGATGTCTTCGTCAATCTAGAGTAAAATGTCACTTATACTTATCTTGGGCCTATCTCCAGTATAATCTTGTTTTGCAGTTCCTCCCTTGGTTCAAAGGCTCGTATTTTATTTCATGTCGCCATCAAGAGTGTACAGCAGGAAAAAAATTATTCAAATGCAAAAGCAACAAAAATTTCGTGGTAGATGTTAGAGCAAGCAAAATGAAACATTTAGAAAGAATTTTCGGTGCAAAATATGGCGGAGGAATTGTGTATAATTCTAAAATAACACGGCCGAGTAGTGAACCAGGCTTGTCAACCGCGCATTATAGGAAAAGTAAACGCCAGGATACTGTAATCCTAGATTTGTTGGTAAGCAACGCTATTTATTGGTTCTTACTGTGTTCGTTCCTTTGCGTCATCAAATTCTACAACTTTGGTGTCGAGGAATTCAGCAAATAGGGATGTGTTCATGATGTGTTCATTTTAAGAGAAATGAAATGTCCGGATTGTACAGTTCCATCGTATGCTTCCGGGAAAGACGATGGAGCACGGTACCGGCAGTCAGACCAGTGACAATTGAGGCAAGAAGGTATGTTTCTAACACTAGAAGACATCAAAAACAGTTTTAGTCTTTCTTAAGACAAGGGGAGTGTTCCGGCGACATACTTGCTTATCAGATCGTCAAATATTGCACAAGGATTATCCCTGGCGCTGTGCCTCGACAGAATGCCGCTTTTTGACTAGTTACGTGTTTTGGAAAGCTTGCTTTGCCTGCACGGTTGTCGAAAGCGCATATATTTTGGCGCAATTTAGGTAAATTTTGTCGAGCCATAGCGGCGAGAATGGTCGCATTTTAGAATAAGATTAAGAGAAATCACTGGCTTTCCGGTTTCCGTCAACAGGTGTAATACTATGCTGCAAAGAGCCCTAATTTTTCCCCAAGAAGCCTATTTTTGAAAATTGGTGAAACTATTCTCTGAAACACCATGTACATAGCCGATATGCCATTGACGTATTCACTGGCGGTCTTTCGTTCTTGGTGCAGTATGATGTAGACCTTAGATGAAACTTCGAAATGCTACCCCCGAATCCGGGATATCTCCCGACCTGAGGCTACACGCCATGAGCGCCGCCTGTAAGGGCGCCACTGGAATCCCTCTCGTGGCCAATTCTGAAAACAGCAGCGGGGTTTGCTGCTTGTGCTTCCCCGCGTTGGAACGCGCTTGTCGTTCTCGTTGCCGGCTGGTCGCGGCCGCAGTGGTTCTAGTGGCTGAGGTTTTATAAACGTGCTTTACAGTGAAGGATATTTCTACAGTTGCACAAATAGAGGTAGATAGGGACTGGCGCTGAACGAGAGTGGTCGCCTCTTCGACGCAGAATGGCGTCGCGTGCGCGTGTGCGCCTTGTGCAACCATGCGCCACGTATCGAATGTCGTGCCTGTAAATTACCACACCAGTGCAGAAACTTAACCTTTTGGTGCTGTTACGGAAGAGTTTTGACAAAATGGATCGGTTCTCGATCGAATCATATTCTATGGCATTAATAAAATCCGGTCAATTATTGACGCCTGAGCAGACTGAAAAAAAATGGAGGGGAGGAGGGGATAATGATCGCCTTCTATGCTGCATTTCGAGATCCGCCATTGATGTGCTCGTTCTAAAAGCACTGCTGTAAGACACTGATGCTAAACATATGTAAGAGCACTTAGCGAAGCAGCCATAGCGTTTGTTTTCATTTGATTGCCGCAGTAACAATAAGACATAATATAAAAAAAACATTGGTATCAGGCGCAAATTTTAAAAAATCCAGTTCTCGATATTTCGATACAGGTCGTATTGTAGGTGTAGTTTTACGCGGTAGCTTTTGTCACTCGGGGCTCCTTGGTTGAAAACCCAAACGTAACGATAGTAATTGACAAAAATGTAACAAAACCGAAATTGAACAAAATTAAGAAAATGATAGCTTGAAATCTCGCTTGTTTTCGTCTTACATTTAGTGACTAACATTATATCTGAGGCGGCTAGCAAACAAGCATGCAAAAATTGCTCACCTTTGTAGCTTGGGGACTTTGGCGATTCACCAGCTCTATCGCCATATTAAACATTACGGGTGATAAAACGGAGCCCTGCGGCATGCCCATTTCAACAGGACGAGACGCGGAGAGAGGGCCTAAAACGTGAGCATGCACTGTCTGCCGCCGGGTTCGAACCCGACCGCGGCGGCTGCGTTTTTATGGAGACAAAACGCTAAGGCGCCCGTGTGCTGTGCGATGTCAGTGCACGTTAAAGATCCTCAGGTGGCCGAAATTATCCCGGAGACCTCCACTACGGCACCTCATTTTCATTTCTTCTTTCACTGCCTTCTTTCTTCTTTCCCGTACGGCGCGGTTCAGGTGTCCAACGATATGTGAGACAGATACTTCGCCATTTCCTTTCCCCAAAAACCACTGTGCGCCGGCTCAAAAAGCCCTGGCCATAGAGCAACAGGCCCCCGCTCACCCGTGGCTACTGAGCCCAAAGCCGTGGTATCAAATGCTGTCCGCGGCGACATCATTTTGACGAAAGCGGAATGCAAAAGCATCCCCTTGGTGTGAAATGTCAGTGCACGTTAAAGAACATCGGATGATCCAACTTTATCCGGATCTCTCCTCAACGCTATCCTTCACAGTCCGTGTGCGCTTTCGGAATGTTACTCCTCATATCTACATAGACCACTTTTCTTTCACTAAAAAAAATCATTGAACAATTAACACAGAAGAAAAAAACGAAGAAAACGAGATCACTATAATTTCGAAGTATTATTAGTCTTCTGCAACCAAAAGTATTGCAAGCAAATAGGTATAATATGAAGTTTCATGCTTCAGTAGATTTTACTTTGGAACTTCGGAGCAGCGTCAGGTACCATTCTCATGCTAATGCATCGGTGTCGTAGTGAAGCCTATATTAGTAAAATCTCAAGGAAATCCTCATGTTGTAAAGATAATGTAGCAATTCATTAGAGCGCACAGGAAGGAGCTAGTAGCACAAGATACCATGGCACAGCAAATGACAGAGGTAAATAGGCAGCATAAAACGCAAACATCCCATGTCACCTATAGCAACCAATGTAGCTTGCTATACCAGTGAACTGTAGCACCGTTTTGAGTTCGGAACAGTGCTTAGCAGCGTAACGCAGTTCATAAGTAAAATAAAACCGGGGCAAGGGTAGACTCAAATTTACCACACCCCCCAGAACTGTTGCTTTTTTTGGCGATATTTAGCCAGCTGCCGCGATGGCTCAGTGGTTATGGCGCTCGGCTGCTGGCCCGAAAGATGCGGGTTCGATCCTGGCCACGGTGGTCGAATTTTGATGGAGGCCTGTGTACTATGCGGTGTCAGTGCATGTTAAAGAACCATAGGTGGTCGCAATTTCCGGAGCCCTTCACTACGGCGTCCCTCATAACCTGAGTCGCTTTGAAACCACACAAACCGAACCGATATTTAGCCATGGGCCGTTTGGGAGTCACGCCATAAACAAGAAAGCGCGCCTGAATTGAGCAGGAAGGAAAATCAGGATTTGCACAGCTAAACCTGCCTCTGTGATTTATAGCATTCTTGTCTGATTATCACAGAAATCCGCAAAGCCTGCGTATGGCGGCACATCCATGTGTGTAGAGTTTCTGATAGAGACGCGTAAGCAAATGGTCAGCGAATAGGAGCGAAGAGCCTGCGGCAAGCAGCAAGCCAGCAGGAGCAGCCCCGTCGCTGCTTCCCAAGAACGACCACAGGCGGCGCAGCCAGCGCTGGGCTCGTGGCGTATATCCACTATGCAGAAGATGCTCCGTCGACGCATTCCGTTTTTCATTTTTCATCAAATAAATGATAGTGTGCATGTCCAGAAATCGAGTCCATGATATGCTGAACTAGAGAAATATACCTACCAAACCACGTCGTTGTTCTTTGATGCTGTGTTCTAGCCACATCCGCATTGTCTCGCAATGTCTCGATTTCAAAAAGCGCAATGTCTTGATTTAAAACAGTGTATTCTTTAAATAACACTTCAGTCGACTTGGTAACCACGTATAAATGCCTCGGTCTTCACGTTCCTTCAGACCTAACATGGAACCACCACATTAACCTTATTCTTGCATCTGCTGATCGGTCATTAGGCCTCTTAAAACATAACTTAATGCATGCTCCCTCGCACCTCCGATTACGTGCTTACACCACCCTTTTTCGACCTAAATTAAATATGCTTCGGCAATTTGAGACCCTCATAAAGCATATTTAATAAATAACATCGAATCATTGCAGAATGGCGCAGCTCGTTTCATCTACTCTGATAATTCACGTCATACCAGCATCACAGCCTTGAAGAAACGCGCTTACCTGCAAGATCTATATCTCCGTCGTAAGGTTGCACGCTTATCACTTTTTCATAAACTGTATCATCACTCAACGCTTCATGATGACTTTTCTTCTTTACCTTCCACCATTTTTGACCGCCGCGACCACCCGTTTAAAGTTAAGCGCGTGTCATGCCGTACATCTATGCACATTCATTCATTCCACGCATAATAACCAACTGGAACGCTCTCCCTTCAAATGTTGCTACCACCACTGATACGGAGAAATTCTATAAATATCTGCCACTACTTCTGCGTAAATTTTTGTAGTACATTGTTAACTTACCAGTGCATTAGGTTTTTGTCTTTTATTTCTGTTATTGATGATTTTAGTTTTTTTATTTTCACGCCGTTGTGGATAGACATTGTATAACTTGTATTGACTTTACTCTGTTAAAGTTTGTTTCTTGCCATCTATGCTTCAATATTTAATTATGTCAGTTTTGTATTCATATTATAAGGATGCATATGCTTTTATCTGTTTTTTGTTTGTAGTTTCTTGAATTTTTGACTGATTTATTTCTTTTGATTTCTTGCCAGTACCGCCCCTCTTCCTATGTAATACCCTCAAATTGAGGGCATTTATGGGTATTTTGTATAAATAAATAAATTATCAGGGATGCGTGCGTACTCCGTTATGTATTGCTATGCAAGTAGATTCTGTCATGCGTGGGTCAGGACGCTATTCAGCAATATTGGGATCGTTTGTGTCTGTTGTACGTATTTGCTTTTAAACACCCGGCTTCGAACCTGGCCGCGACGGCCGCATTTCGATGGAGGCCAAACACAAAAGGCGCTCGTGTGCTGTGCGATGTCAGTGAACGTTAAAGGTCCCCAGGTGGTCGAAATGTTGTTGTTGCCTCAAATACGATAGCGCATACCCACAGTGGGGGATTGGTCAGGGTTTGGCCGAAATTATTCCGGAGCCCTCCACTACGGCACCTCTTTCTTTCTTCTTTCACTTCCACCTTCTTCCCTTCCCTTACGGCGCGGTACAGGTTTCCGCCGAGATGCGGGACAGATACTGCGCCATTTCCTGTCCTGGAAACAAATTTTCATTTTCATAGATTAGGGACACTTAACCTTCAGTTTCACGCGATATGTGGCAAGAGGTGACGGTGGAATGGTGAATAAATAGGATATTTCAGCTCCAAAGTGTTAATGCCAGCTAGGTTTGGTATTTAGCCGCCGCGTTGCCTCAACGGTTATAGCGCTCGGCTGCTAACCCGATAGACGCGGGTTCGACCTCGTGCCTGGCGGCCGCATTTCGATGGCAGCGAATTACTACACGCCCATGTGTTGTGCAGTGTCATATGTCGTACGTTAAAGAACCCCAGGTGACCAAAATTGCTCGAGCCCTCCACTGTACTGCGACCCTCTTAGCCTGTGCCGCTTTTGGACGTTCAATACCAGAGAACTGAACCAAGGTTCGGTATCGTCATACCGTGTCACTCAGTGCTTTTTCACGTTTTTTTCTTTCCTTAATTTCTCCGTTCATTATGTGTTTGGCGTCGTAAACTCTTAAGTCGTGATCCTTTCGCCGCTGAGCACTTCTCTGCGCATCTGCGCAACTCTGCGTTCAAACTTAATAGTCGTTGGTGTGGCGTTTGTCTACAAGGGAAAAGATGCAATGAGTTGCGCTTATTTATGCGTGACCGGTGATATCTATTTTCCGTCCACTTAAACGTCCACTTAAAGGGGCCCCGAAACACATTTTCAGTGCATTGTTTTGCCTGTTGGTTGCATAGAATGAGTTATAGTGATGATATTAGCATCAGTCGTGCCCCGTACACTGCCGTTTTTAATATTTTAATTAGCTCGCAAAACCAAATTCGTGGCGCTGACAGTGTCACCATACAGTGGCGGTTTTTAGCACAGGATATGACATCACTTTTTGGGAGCTTGATGATTGGAAAAAGAGTAAATATACTGAAAATTGTGTTAATAACTAGAGATACGTCTTCTCAAGTTTTGTGTTTTATATTACATTAATAAAATCAACTTTTTGCCCTAGATAAATGCACTGTAAAGCAATTAAAACAAAATACACCACCAGAGGCTCTGGCTACTTTTCGCATTGAAGAATTTTGCTCCTCTCTGTAAACATCCTACGACCTAGCACCCATCGCTTATGGCTCCTTTCTATGTATCTGAGAGCGACATTGCGGAATCGATCTGACCGAACCATTGCACTCTATAAGCATTCGTATCGGTCCCGAGGAAGGATGCGTTCGTTTCACATTTAGCAGGCAGTGCGCATCGTCAGCTTGAGGAGGATCACCGGGCGGCGGCGCCAGATGGCGCCACATTCCCGTCAACAGTGCGCGGTCCTTGCTCGCCGTGGCCAACCAGCGCGCTAGAAGCGACGGGCGATGGTTGGCGGTAAGCAGTAGCGGTACGCGCTATGAGAAATGTGTCTGCTATCTTGCTCAGGCTGTCACACCGTCGTAGTATCTCGGTCTCGAGTTCGGATCCATAAACAAGGGAACGTCACTGATCAGTGTTCCCTTCTGCGCTGTCGACGTGACGATGAAGCATCGCTGGGTCAGCTGGGCGTTCACATGGTTGTTGTAACAATGCAAACAGCGCTGCCCGCCTTGGCATGAACGAGTTACAGAGAACAGGCAACCATGGAGTGCGAAGTTCTGCCACATGCTCAGGTAGGCTGTTTTGATTTGTCGCACTGAGTGTCGTCATTGGGAGAGTGAAATGGGAATGGGAAGCTGCGCGAAAATCGAGTTTAGGGCAGCATTTTGTTTGCTTGCATTTTGAAATTTCTTCATTGAATAAGTCCCGTTCCTATGCATTGATTCTCGCAATTCTTTTTGAGTGAGCATCTGTGTGACATAAAGAATCCATCTGAAGTGTAACCGGCATCCGTTCAAGCAGTGTATCGCACCCCCTTTAAGGGAAAGTGTTGCTCATGTACCTGATAGAATGTATTTTATGAATGTTTTGGGTGAAGCTGCACAAAGCAACACTTGCACCTTCCTGTGGAAGTCAACAGTTATGCCCATTGCCAGTCATTTTATATGAGAGCAATAGAAGCGTAACTAACCGGCAGGTATGTCGGATAAGCGGGAAAAAATACAGTAATTAGGCTAGTGGGAGCACTGTCCTGTGATATTCTAGACACTCTTTGCACAACAATATGTCACCAGTGCTTCGCTTTAACAATTACATATAGACTGGCGCCGCCATCAGTTGTGTCGCATGCAAAAATGACAAACTACGTAACGTAAAGACGCGCAGTTTATTTCACTGTGCAGTTTATATGTATACAGAAAAATCTCTTGGACTGATCTGCTGTATTCATTGTTTCGCCAGTGAATGGTTGCATCTCTTTGCAGGCAATTCACCATAGCACGCATGTTCCGTTAGAAGTTACATGCGTCGGAGAACCTTCCGAACAGTTGAATGCAGCAGCAAAACCGCCCGAATTCTTCATTGGCACATTGACTCTAAGAAGACAAAAAAGCACAGAGAAACATAAGATGCGATGCGGGGAATCTGCGTTTGGATATTGCTTGTACATTTCTAATAACATGAAGAACATTTTTATTCTTTTGTTTCATATGGGCTATGGGCATTGCTATCGGTTCTCGTGGGTGAAGACTTTTTGAGGGTGCCGATGGGTGAAGAACAGTAGGGGCCTTTTGGAGGTTAGAGGTGTGGGGTTAACGGAGCTTCTGCAGTGTGTTAAGGACAAGTAGTGGAAGTGGGCAAAGGCTTGTGGGTGTAAAATACGTTTTCTAAGTACCGCCAGATTATTGGCCGAAAGGGTGCTCCTAAACGCTCCGGCTGCTTGGGCTGAGCCTTCACACATACGCACAGAAATAAATAAACTTAGTGACCAGCGTTTTTTCGCCGAAAGAGGTCTACATTCATAACGCAGTAATACAAAGAGCAGCATCGAGAAAGATGAGTGACTACAAATCCTTGAACTCTACAGCCAATACAGGCGCTTTCTGCATGAGCTGATATCTTGCTAGGGATTATGAGAAGCCAAATAAACTGTAGAGTGCAACCTATAATAATAATAATAATAATAATAATAATAATAATAATAATAATAATAATAATAATAATAATAATAATAATTGTTTTTTGGGGAAAGCAAATGGCGCAGTATCTGGCTCATATCGCGGACACCTGAACCGCGCCGTAAGGGATGGGATAAAGGAGGGAGTGAAAGAAGAAAGGAAGAAAGAGGTGCCATAGCGGAGGACTCCGGAAATAATTTCGACCACCTGGGGATCTTTAACGTGCACTGACATCGCACAGCACACGGGCGCCTCAGCGTTTTGTCTAAACAAAAACGCAGCCGCCGCGGTCGGGTTCTAACCCGGGAGCTCCGGATCAGTAGCCGAGCGCTCTAACCACATATCCACGGCGGCGGGTATACAGTGGAACTTGAAAAAAAACGACATGTCTGTTTGCTACTGGTAATGCATTATCACGTCATAATAAGAAAGTAATTACTAATTGGCATAAACGCAAACACAGCCATGCGGATACAGACGAAAGCTATACAGCTTGCACCAAACTGCGTAGTCAAAGGAAAGTTCGTCCTGGAGGCGAAGGACAAATTACTCCATTATTACAAATAAACTCCAGCTCGGGGGATTGCCCTAAACATTCGACCAATACTGATCGCACTCCGGGCTCCTGATCAGTCCCGCTCGGAATACCATAAACTATTCGTCCCGATTAGATCACCTCGCAGTGCGCATGCTCCAGCGTAACGGTGATCCCGTTTTCGTACCACGAAATGCAGCAATTTTTTAAACTACGAAATTTCTGTGGAAGCTCTAGCTTTCCTTTGTAGCCGTACTCTAGCTTGGTCTGATTCCAATTAGAAATTATTCCCTTATTACATAATGTACTCCATCTTTAGGATTCCTCTAAGCATTTAACCACTTTTACATCGTCGTTGTGTGCCGATCACTGAATATTTTTCATTATTAGCACTTCACTAAAATCAGAGTGGCAGTGAAAGTCCGTTCTCAAATATATCTAAAACGGTGAAAGCGGCCACAGCCTCTGGGCACTTGTTTTGTGTAAAAGCTTAAAAAGTATGCAATAAATAGCATGTAATAGTACTAGCAAGTAATTCATTATATGTCGCATTAAACCTTTTGTAGACGACAGCACTCTTTGCAAAACAGTAAACACACACTAGGCCCATCAGTAGTTGTACGGGTTCACTTGAACATAACGTATTTTCTAACACGGCGGTGGAGGCCAATGATTAATTACTGCGTTATTACAAACCTGCCCCGTCTTGGTGGATTCCCCGCACATTTGAGCAACTCCGAACTCACTTCGAGTTATTGATCAATTGGCTCTCGCCTTGCAATATGATAGCTGTTCAGGTTAGCGCGGGGCCCAAGGCGCCCATGGCTCCGGCACAACAGGCTGTACAGTAGGAGCGCACGTCACCCGGCGGCTTTCGGGTGCTTCCGATTGTAACATCAACTCATTATGTTCAGTAAGTTCTTCGCCGCCATCGCGGTGAGCGTATGTGGGATGTGGCCAGCGGCTAGATAGAGGCCGTGCCAGCAGCGCAAGAGAGAGTTCGACGCGGGAGCGCTGCCTGCGCATTTCGTGGTTCCAGCAGCACGGACCAGTTGCTGTCGAAACGTTTACGGTTCGCGTTCGGTGGGAGCGGCGCCCTTCCCGGCTCCTTCACCGCGGGACACCGGCAGCGTGACAACAGCACCTGGCGTGAGTGGCTGCCATCAATCGATTGATTGATTGATTGATTGATTGATTCGCAGTTTCATTTACCCCAAAAGGGAAGGGGCAGAGAGGAGGGAGACAGGTCAACCGGCGACCGAGTCATATTATTACGAGGTTAGTTCAGCGGCAGAAACGGTACGCCATACACAGAAGACACTCCACGAAACGGGTCACACAAGCACTTCTTTTTCTTCTCCTTAGTAAGCACACAAGCGCTAGCGCAGCGTCTTCGTCTTCGTCGACTACTCAGCGACACAACAACGTCGCCTTCGCTTGGCGACTGTGTACCGCCCCCCCCCCCCCTCCGCCCCGCGGGAGAAGGCACAGACCCGGGGAGGCCTAGGGGGGGGGGGGATGAGTGTGGTAGGGCTTAAGGTGGGCGACGTGCACAAGCTGTTTGGAGTGGGCCACGGAAGGAGAGTGGGGGTGCAGCGGCGTGAGTCCATAGGTCACATCGCTCAGTTGCCTCACGCGGTAAGGACCGACGTAACGAGGCAGGAGCTTCTCATACAGTCCCACACGGCGTGCAGGGAGCCAGAGGAGTACCAGGGAGCCGAGAGGGTAATGGACGTCACGATTATGAAGGTCGTAACGACGTTTTTGAGCGGTCTGAGAAGCGTGGAGACGATCCCTAGCGATTTGGCGGGCGGCGTCAGCACGGGCAATGGCGTCACAAGCATAACTGCTAGTAGAAGGGTCAGAAGGCAGTAAGCTCTCGAAGGGTAGCAACGGGTCGAGACCAAAAAGAAGGTAGAAGGGGGAGTATCCGGTGGTATCATGACGTGAGAAATTGTAGGCAAATGTCACGAAAGGTAAAATAACGTCCCAGTCACGATGGTGGCCGGAGACATA
This sequence comes from Amblyomma americanum, assembly GCA_030143305.2. NCBI lineage: Eukaryota > Metazoa > Arthropoda > Arachnida > Ixodida > Ixodidae > Amblyomma > Amblyomma americanum. The sequence continues at coordinate 84,279 of JARKHS020012563.1, read as the reverse complement.
CATGGACAGCATGTCCGTCAGGGCGCGGTTAAGTCGCTCAGTAAGGTCGTTTGTGTGGGGATGGTAGGCCGTGGTGAACTTATGACGGGTGGAGCAGGAGCGGAGAAGGTCGTGGACCAGTTTAGAAACAAAGCAGGGGCCTCGATCTATAAGCAGATGACGTGGAGCGCCATGAAGCAAGACGACGTCATGGAGAAGAAAGTCGGCGACACCGGAGACACAGCTGGTCGGGATAGCGCGCGTGACAGCGTACCGGGTAGTGCAATCAGTCGCAACGGCAATCCACTCTTTCCCGGAAGTTGTTGTGAGAAAAGGCCCGAGCAGATCGATACCAACACGGAAAAATGGCTCAGTCGGAATGACGATGGGCTGAAGCGGGCCACTAGGCGGGAGCGGGGGCGTTTTCCGGCGCTGACATTGATCGCAGGCAGCAACGTAACCGCGGACAGAGCGGTAAAGGCCAGGTCAGAAGAACCGCCGGCGCACGCTGTCGTACGTGCGGGACACGCTGAGTTGCCCTGCAGTAGGTGCGTCATGAAGCTGGGCAACGACCTTGGAGCGGAGATGCGTCGTGACGACGAGCAAGAGGTCGGCGCCATCAGGGTGCATATTTCGACGGTAGAGAATATCGCGCTGCAGCACGAACAGGCTCAGGGCAGGATCGGATGTGCCGCTTCGGAGGCGGTCGATTATAAGGCGCAGAGATGGATCACGGCGCTGCTCGTCGTCTATGTGTAGAAAGTCCGAGGTGGACAAAACACAATCGCCGGTACCATGGTTGTGGGATTCAGGAGGATCGACAGGATGGCGGGACAAACAGTCAGCGTCTTGGTGCAACTGGCCGGACTTGTAGACAACAGTAAATGTGTATTGCTGCAAGCGCAAGGCCCAGCGACCCAGTCGGCCTGTGGGGTCTTTAAGAGAGGAGAGCCAACACAAGGCATGGTGGTCCGTAACGACGCAGAAGGGCCGCCCAAAAAATAAGGGCGGAACTTTGTTAACGCCCAAACAAGTGCAAGGCACTCCCGCTCAGTGATGGAATAGTTACGTTCAGAGGGAGATAGGAGGCGGCTGGCGTAAGCAATGCCACGATAGTGGTCGTGCTGGCGCTGCGGAAGGATGGCCCCAATACCATGGCCACTGGCGTCGGTGCGAAGTTCCGTAGGCGCAGGAGGGTGGAAATGGGCCAGCACAGGTGGAGCAGTGAGGGCCGCAACAAGTGCGGTGAAGGCGCTAGCTTGGTCAAGGCCCCAGGAGAAAGGCACATCTTTCTTCAGGAGGGAAATAAGGGGATGGGCCGTGTCGGCGAAGTTCGGGATAAACCGGCGGAAATACGAGCAGAGCCCGAGGAAACAGCGCACATCGCTCGAGGAACGGGGGTGGGGAACTCGCGGACGGCACGAACTTTGTCAGGGTCGGGCTTGACACCAGAAGCATCGACCAAGCGGCCGAGGACCTTGATTTGGCGCTGGCCGAAGCTGCACTTCTTGGAGTTGAGTTGGAGGCCGGCGCGGCGGAAGACGGAAAGGATAGTAGAAAGACGGTGTAGGTAGCTTTCGAAAGTGGGGGAGAAAACAACATCATCCAGGTAGCGCAAGCACGTCGTCGATTTGAATCCACGCAGGAGCGAGTCCATCATACGCTCAAAGGTGGCAGGAGCGTTGCAGAGGCCGAAAGGCATGACATTGAATTGGTACAGGCCATTGGGGGTGACAAAGGCTGTCTTCTCACGATCCCGTTCGTCAACAGCAATTTGCCAGTAGCCTGAACGGAGATCAAAAGAAAAATAGCTGGCACCGTGTAGGCAGTCGAGGGCGTCATCAATTCTCGGAAGAGGATAGACGTCTTTCTTTGTCATTTGATAAAGATGGCGATAGTCGACACAGAAGCGCCAACTGCCATCTTTCTTTTTGAACAACACCACAGGGGACGCCCACGGACTGCTAGAAGGCTCGATAATGTTGTTCGCCAGCATCTTGTCCACCTCCGTCTGGATGACATGGCGCTCAGGAAGGGAGACACGATAGGGCCTTCTGTGTATGGGGCTGGCATCGCCCGTATTTATGTGATGGGTCACCACGGTAGTTTGGCCGAGAGGACGATATCCCAAAATCGAAGACGTCACTGTAGGAAACTAACAGGGTGGAGAGCGCGCTGGCGTGGTCAGGTGGCAAATCCGCCGCGATCATTGCAGAAATAAGATCCGGACGTGAAGCGGCCGAGCGGGAATCAGGGAGACCAGATTGAGGCTCAGCTGCGAGAGCAGAAACTGTGCATTCGGCGAAAGGAAATAGTTCAGCGAGTGCGATTCCACAGGGTAAAACTTGAGTAGAGAGGCTGAAGTTGAGAATCGGAAGGTAGGTGCGGTTACCGATGACGGTCAGAACGGTGTTTGGAAGGATGAAATTTCGCTGAAGGACAACGTCCTTGATTGGGCAAGTGACGTAGGCACCATCAGGAAGGGGGGAACCGGGGACATTGCAACATAGACTGCAGAATCGCGCGGCAGGCGAATAAATTCAGCGGCACGTAAGCGGAACGGCTTGGAATCGGCGCTTTCAGAGCAGAGCGGCAGGTCCAAACGAAGAAGGCCAGTGGAGCAATCAATTTGCGCCGCGTGGGTTGTTAAAAAGTCGATGCCGTGGATCACATCGTGGGGGCAGTGGTCGAGCACAGTGAACAGGACGGCTGTATTACTCCCGGCAATGCAAACACGCTCAGTGCACATTCCAACGACGGCAGCACCACCGCCGTCGGCGACACGAACGGCTGAGGAAACGGCGAGTGTCACAACCTTCTTCAAACGACGGCGAAAGGAAGAGCTCAAGACAGAAATTTGAGCGCCAGTGTCAATCAGAGCCTTAACTGGTGCACCGTCCACGCAGATATCGAGAAGGTTGCGGCGAGGAGCGGGGGTCAGGAGAGGATTTTCGATCCGGGTGGTCAATGCAGCGTCACCTCCGGGAGCTGCATTGGTTAGTTTTCCGAATGAGAGCCAGGTAAGAGCGGAGTGGACGGGCGTTGAAGTTGCGGCGAACGGGAGCGATGGATCTGAGGTGAAGGCGAGCGGCTGTACCTGCGCGGGGTCGGCGTGTCGTTGGCGTGTGAGAACTCGGGACGGGGAGACATCTGGCGCGGTCCGTAGTCGGCACGACGATCGTAATCAGAACGAGGTCCGTAGTCCATACGATGATCATAATTTAGAGTCGAGGTGGGGAAAACCATACAGCTGCGGCAGTGGCGGGAAATGTGGCCGACATGCGAGCAGGTGAAGCAGATAGGCCGGTCGTCTGAGGTTCGCCAGTCCGCAGGATTCCGGTAGCGGTAACGCGGTGGGATGGCCGGAGTCGGTGAAGCAGCGGCAATCAATGGAGCGCTGGTTAGTGTACAGGGCGACGCAGAGGGCAGGCCAGAATTGAGACCCACGTTCGCGAATCCTGGAAACAACGGCCTGGATCAGAGCAATCGTAGCGCCAGGCGGCTGAGGGGCGAAGGTGACGGGAGTCATAGCCTCCAGTTCCCTCCGCACAATTCTGGTTAAGTTGGCAGGATGGGACGGCTGTTGCGGTGTTGGCAGGTCTTCGCAGGAGGATGTCGCCGCCGTGTTCGGAAGGCGGTCGAAACTGAGGAGCAATGCGGCGGTGTTTGGCTTGCTCAAACTGCCGGCATACCTGAAGGACAGAGTCGACCATTGCGCAGTCTTTGCAGAGGAGCAAGTTAAAAGCGTCATCGGCGATCCCCTTGAGGATGTGGCCCACCTTGTCGGTCTCTGACATGGCGCTGTCTACCTTACGGTAAAGAGCGAGGACGTCCTGGATGTAAGAGATGTAAGACTCGGTGGATGACTGAGCTCGAGAAGCGAGGTCTTTTTTAGCGGCGAGCTTGCGTCCAATTGGCTTGCCAAATAAGTCGCGGAGCTTCTGCTTGCAGGTGTCCCAAGAGGTAAGTTCTTCCTCATGCGTCTCAAACCAGACGCGCGCCGTGCCCGCCAAGTAGAAGATGACGTTAGCAAGCATGAGGGTCGCGTCCCATCGGTTTTGCTTACTCACACGCTCATACATGGCTAGCCAGTCTTCAACATCGACGTCATCGGTGCCACAAAAGGTGCCCGGGTCGCGAGGCTGTGCCACGACAACGGTCGGCGCGGGGGTTGACGCTGTGGCCGGAGGTGGGTTGGACGGCATAGCGATGGATTCAATGTGACGACCGCTGCGGAGGTCCAGGGTGTGGTGTAGTACCCCGCACCTCCACCAAATATTACGAGGTTAGTTCAGCAGCAGAAACGGTACGCCGTACACAGAAGACGCACCGCGAAACGGGTCACACAAGCACTTCTTCTTCTTCTTCTTCTCCTTAGTAAGCACACAAGCACTAGCGCAGCGTCTTCGTCTTCGTCGACTACTCAGCGACAGAACAACGTCGTCTTCGCTTGGCGACTGCGTACCGTAACAATATGTGTAGCGCGGAGGCTTGACTGTCGTCGCGTAGCATAGCTTATAGAATCATCCCTCTGTTGCGGAGCTCGGGCGCCCCTGGGTTGTTAAGCTACCATAAACGCTGTCTCTTCGGTTGCATCTCCGTGCGAAAGAATTTGTTTTCTTGTTTATTTGTCTGCTGTTCTTTTAGCGCGCATTAGACGGTGTAGTCTTTGCTTGTGATGTGCCACTTGTCAGGCGATACCTTGGCGCGGGACCCCCCCCCCCCGCAAAAGGAGGAGGTTCCCTCACATTGTAGTTGCATTGTTGCGCTTTGGTGGATGCCAGTGAGTAATTACTCCATTAATACAAATATATTTCACCCTGGGGAATTCTCCTGAACATTCGACACACAGTGGTCCGACTTCGAGTTTCTGATCAGTTCCATCTCTCCATACCAAATGCTAGCCGTGCCGGTTAGCGCAGTTGGTAGAACGACTGCTCTGGTGAAGCGGTTATCCCGGGTTTGAACTCCGAACCAAGGTTTCAACAGGGTTTGAACTCCGAATTTTTCTTTAACATCGATGTTGGTTGAAGCTGTATAGCTTTCCTTTTCAGCAGTGTGGCTGCGCTTTGGTGGATTCCAATGTGTAATTACTCCCTCATTACAAATGAACTGCCCCTTGGGGGGTTCCCCTAAACATTTAACCATTCTTACTTCGTCCTCGTGCGCCGATCATTGAATATTTTTATTCTTACCACTTCACTAAACTTAGAGTGCCAGAGAAAATCCGTGCTCAAATGCATTCAAGTTTGCGAAAGCAGCCACTGTCTGTTTGCATTCGCGTTTGTGTAAATGCTGATAAACAATGCATTACTAGGATTTAACAGAAAGCAAAAGAAGTTATTTGTAATATGTTGCATTACACTCAACTCACTGCAGACGGCAGCACTCTTTACAAAACAAACAGCTACGGGAAGCATCTGTCGTTTAACAGCTAACTCAAATATAAACAAATCTTGTGACACATAGCCAGTCACAATAAATACTCTAACATGTGTTTCTGTGACTATAAAAAATAAAAATACTTGACATGCTTCTCTTGCACATTAAATGGCCTACCATTAACGAAGGCTAACCGCAATTAGGCCTGACGTGGGACGCCCTTATTGCTAACATGCCATCTGCGGCGTTACGACAATCTTCTTCGTCACGAGACGCCTGAGGTACAAAGTAGTATCGACTGAAATTTTAGCGAGCACGACCTTCGTAAGGCCTGTTTTAGAAAAAGCGAACAAAGTCTGGTTCCTGAGCAACATCACAAAATCAGTCTATTTAAGTTAACTCCTTAAAAAGCAATTCGAAACTACAAGCGCACCATTTCTCTGAATTTTCTTGCAGCTTCATTTGTCAATGCTACAATAACATGAAGAGAAAAGCATGCGCGCCATAGACTTTCGTTTCACTTATTATAGAAACGTTGCAGAATAAATCAACGGAAATACGTAATCTACTCATAATCGTAACCATTACGCACACACAGTAGTTCCCACTAACAGAGTGTGTGTCGCTATGAAACGTTCAACCGTTCCATTCTCTCATTTTTGGATCATAACATAACCAGCACTAAATGCTTATCTTGCTTCGCCTAACAAATCGAGGGCCTAGTGTACGCACTTTAGCGATGCAATAGCTGTGCCTCCTATATCTTGATAAGAGAACTCAATGTCTACATCTTCGTGAGTATGTAAAGCTGACTGTATTGCTAGTTGCGCCTACCATCGTCGAGGATGAGTTTTATCTTTTTTTAGGGATATTTTCCTGTACGTTTAGGGCATATACGTTGCCGTCCTTCAAGAATATGAAGATATCTGTTTTCTGCTTGAAGTGTACGAAATTTTCATGTCAAGTTCTTGCAGTAAGACCGGCAGTATTTTAAATAAAGAAATGTCTTAAAACTAGAAAAGTGTGATTGCGGAAGGCACGAAAAGAATGGTAGTCCTATACAAGAATATGCAATTTTATATTGTGAACCGTGTAACGCAATGACATTTGCTTGCAAAACATGCGTTGTTGTCACCATCTAAAGACGGCAAAGTTGCTAATATACCTGTGTCGAGACGGGCTTACTGTGCCGAAGACGATAAGCCGGCCGAGATCCGGATATCGCAAATTTTTGCATGATTCCTGCAGTGAGAAAAATAATATATCTGTCACGTCGATCTCATCTATGACTGCAGGAGAAGTTTTCGTGAGTCCATGCCTGCTCCTATTATTTTCCGTGAGTACTAACCATTGCTCTGCTAATAAAGAATAACTCCTCGCCCGAGAACTTCTCTAGGCCTTGTAGGCGAGTGTCGATGCCATCGCAGTCGTCCTCCAGTAGCTTGGTGTAAGCCTGCAAATATATCCTCATCAAGACGTGTTTTCTTTTGTTTTTAGCACATAAACCAGTTTAGATACACTATTTATGGTTCTAAAATGCCAGCCTGGGTCTCAAGCGATTAGTATGAGCAGGAATGGGAAAGAGGCCATCTGGGGACTTGGCGTGGCACTTACCAATTCTATGTCATCGTGAAGGAACTTACAAGTCTCGCCTTCTTGCATGAAAATAAGGCAATTATATTAGGTGGATGTAGTGTTCTCGGTTTAAAATAATTGTGTTTGACATGCATTACATCTCGGGTTGTGCTTAGGGATGACTACTCTAAATGTGCCAGCATATTATGAATATTTCTGATCGTACTTACATTGAATGCTGATTGTAGTCCGAAGTTATCGGCGATGTTTTCATGAAGTGTCTTAGTGCCTCTGACGGTATATTTACCAAACTGAAATGATAAAGTTGGGATAGGAAATTTTCCAGGAGAAACAGACAGACATCATATCCCCACAGGTGCTATAGATATGAGGTAATAAATACATTTTCATCCACTGATAAAAAGACGCAAGTAAGCAAGGTGGTAAGCCAGTGTAGAGACCGAAATATGTAACACTCTCTATCTGAAGACAGTCTCGAAACAATCTCCAAGGTCGACACCATTTGTTCATCCCTGACCTTATTCAGGGCCTGGTAAGGGTCGACAGTAACAGGGCCTTGAAAATGCTTTGAGGTTGTGTTTTTGACTTAAACTGTTGCACATTTGGACCCCATAAATTAGCAGCACGGAGAGAAGGACCGCAGTAAGGAGTGCGCACTTTACGAAGATGGGAACACAAAGCAGAACTGATGACGGAAACAGCGGCGCCGGTGTCAATCAATGCGTCTACAATGCTGCCTTCAACATTAACAGCTAACAAGTTCGACGGCAGCGTAGGAGGAATTGAAGGGTGGGCGAGTGGTGCAGCTTTACCTCCGGAAACTGCACAATTTAGTTTTCCGTATTGCGACCAGGTGCCTGAGAGGCTGGACGTAGAGGCGATGAAGATCGCCGGAACGGTGACGGGGAGCGGCGGCGCGGCGAGCGGACAATTGGCGAGCGGTCGGGAGAGGGCGATGGAGAGAAAAAGCGGGGAGGATTGTTGGGGTGAAACGTTACGATGAGTATGTGTCGTCGTGATGAGGAGTATTGGAGGCAAAAGTAGGGCGGTAACCACGCGATGAGTAGGTTTCGTCGTTGCGAACGGTACCAAACTGGTTACGCTCGTCGCGCTGACGCCGACGACAAACGCGGGCAACATGTCCATGAATTCCGCAGTAGTAGCAGATAGGGGGAGGCGAAGGCGGCCGCCAAACCGCTGGGTACATTGCGGGCCGCTGGGATAAGGAGGCGACAGTCGGCTGTACGGGTGGCGAATGTGAGGCATAGACGGGAGGAGCAGGAGACGCAGCGACCTGGGCATACGTAGGCGCACAAAGAGGCACAGATGGTTCGGACGCCGCGGGACGAGTGACGGAAGTGAGCTCGTCCTTAATTAGATCACGCATTGGCGAGGTCGGAGGCCGGTGCTGATGGGAATCCAGCGGCGGTAAGGTGAAGCAGTGCAGCTCCTCGCGGATGATGGAGCGGATGAGAGATCGCAAGTCCACATCAGTTGAAAGGCGGGGGTCCCAGGCGTCTTGCAAGCGGAGGCATTGGAGGTCGTCAAGACGGTGACATGTGGTGCGGATATCGTTGACTGAGGTAGGGTTTTGGCCAGCCAGCGTGGTAAAAGCAAAGGAGCCGATGCCTTTAAGAATGTGACGGACCCGATCGTACTCGGACATGGCACTGTTGACACGTCGACACAGGCTCAAGACATCTTCAATGTAAGACGTGTAAGATTCGCCGGGAAGCTGGGCACGCGCATCTAACTTTTGTTTGTAGATGGCCGGGCTGGCACCAACAGTGCCAAAACTTTGCCGAAGCTGCGATGTAAAGTGGGTCCAGTCCGGGATGGCATCTTTATGGTTGACGAACCAAGTCTTAGCCACGGCGGTTAAATAGAATGGCACGTAGAGAAGCTTCATGGCAGAGTCCCAGCGATTGTAGGCAGTGACATGATTGTACTGATCGAGCCAGTCCTCGACGTCCTCACCATGGAGACCCGCAAATGTAGGAGGCTCGCGCTGAAGGGTCGTGACGGTCCATGTCGGGTGTCCAGGTGACATAGAAGCAGCGGGGGCGTTGGAGTCAGGGTGGCGGGCGGAGGGATCAGCAGGTAAGGGTAGACACCTGCTGAGGCACCGGCAAGGCCTGCGGAAGCGTCACGGCGTTGTTGGTCGACGGTTTCCATCTTCGGAGATGGTCCGACCAGGTGACGACCGGAACGGAGCTGCAGTGTGGCGACGGAGAGGACGCGGGATCGATACCCAGCACCTCCACCACTTGTGAGACTGTGGACCAAATGAGCTCTTTATTCCCGCTGGCAAATATGGCGGCCACTCCTCAAAAGACGAAGATGCGAGATGATGATGAATATTCACAGATGAAGACGAGGGTCACGCACTGTGCTCACGGTATATATATGTGCTGAATTAATTTCAAACTTAAACATCTATGGTGTCTACCTTAGTTTAAATTTCACTTTGTTTTTAGCGTGTATCGGTACAGTGACATCTTATGACTGCCTTTCCTTTACATTTTTGTTCGCAATCATCGATGCCTTTTTATCCTTCAACTGCACGTAGTGAATCATTAAGGGATATTTCTGTATTCTCGAAAACAAATGGCTCAGTTTTCTACACACCAAGAAGCGACGGAACTGTCATTTGTATCACGATATTTAGTTCTCATTAGTAGGATCGCTAGGTACGATACTTCATGCTACATAAACCTGTGGTTTATAACATGTTGGCACGCACGTTCAAATCAGCCATTGATTCATTCAAGTTCAGAGTACGTTGTTGATACATCTCTGCCGCACATAGGACAAGTGCACTTGACTTCATTGAATTTCTAAAAGAAGCCAGCACTCTTACGAACTGAAGCTTCTATAATACAGGGTTACTTAAAAGGACACTGAGGAGAACTCTATCAAATATTTTTTCGTTAGCAAACTCTGATAGTTCGGCGTTTCATGGCTTTGTTGCCGCTTGTCCGGGAGCGAAAGATGCATTTATTTAAATGAAATTTGGATTCGAAGTTGAAAATGTTTTCCCGCCGCTCCGGTTCAACCTCGAGAACGCTTATGACGTCACATTGAACTCTTCTTACGTCATAGGACGGAGTGACGTGAAACATGACGTAAACGCAGACTACGTGATTTCTTGTGGCTAGCGGTGCGGTCTAGCAGCTGCCGAAATGAAGGCTACCGCCGCCGCACGTTGAAGGCATCTATCAGGGATGGAAAGGAAAATGATAGGTGTAACGTTAAGAGATCGGAAGCGGGCAGAGTGGGTGAGGGAACAAACACGGGTTAATGACATCCTAGTCGAAATCAAGAGAAAGAAATGGGCTTGGGCAGGGCATGTAATGCGAAGGCAAGATAACCGCTGGTCTTTAAGGGTAACGGAGTGGGTACCAAGAGAAAGTAAGCGTAGCAGGGGGCGGCAGAAGGTTAGATGGGCGGATGAGATTAAGAAGTTTGCAGGCAAAGGGTGGATGCAGCTGGCAAAGGATAGGGTTAATTGGAGAGACATGGGAGAGGCCTTTGCTCTGCAGTGGGTGTAGTAAGGCTGATGATGATGATGATGATGATGATGATGATGATGATGATGATGATGATGATGATGATCAGGGATCGCTACCGTCGCTTCGCTTGCGTTTGCACCGGCGTCTTGCCAGCGTTACGATGGATCCCGTTCCCGAACCCGATGACGAAGTTCTCGCAAAAACTCCGGCCTGCAGTTCAGCGGCCTCAGCCCCACAGAGCGTGCGATGCTTTTGAGGGAGAACGGTTACGTTAGGCGCCGGCGGGTCGTTTCCCCCTTCCGCCGTGAGCAGCCGTTGCAAACTAAATATCGTAACCCCAGTGCGGGGAGTCGCGATGAGCCAGGAAAAGGTCGGCGCGTTGCACCCATCGGAGGCTGGCCGGGGCTTTGGGGCCAACGGATTGTGATTCCTTTAACGGCGCAGTTGCACGGTGCAGCAGGCGGCGTCGAGGTGGTTTCTCAAGGTTGCAAGGGCCGGGTTATTTTTTTTTGCCACAAAAACGGATGGGTGCTCAAGGGCGGTCGCGTTTAAAGTTGCCGGCTTGAAACTAAAGCTGACCCACGATGCTTCAACGGCTTCCGCTAGATCCAACGGGTCCACTGGATCGGGCTCTCTCGCCCACTTGCATGTACCTTCAGATGTGTACTGTGAATGAATTAAATTAGCCGAGAGTTCGAAAAGAACAGCTCCGCCCAACTGCAAGCTATTGAATTACGTAACAACGCGCTCCTTGCCGTGGAGCCTAATCAGTCTGGCCGGGCCGGCGGCGGCTGGCGCACTCGGCGCGAAATAGAGACATGCTCCAAGTCTCCACCAGTGCGGTCAGAGTGCGCCGAAGCTGCCGAACGCGTCGGCGGTCAAGCGCAGTTGGAGAATAGAGGGGTCTCGCTTTGGCTGACGTGACGTCGCCGTGCAGCGCGCGCTACGCGGGAGCATAATCACGTCTTAACAGAGCCTGCGCTTAATCGCAAACGAACGTATTCGGTGGTGGCATCTATGGGAGCCACCGAAACACCCCGGCCATTCACTGAATAAAAAAATAATAAAAAATAACGTATCGAGCCTCGGAATCTAACCACCACATTTGATGTTTGAGGCGGCACTCCGCCACGACGGCGTATCGCATAACCACCAATAAAGGCACATCTAGTGAATGCACTCTTCTGATGCAGAACTCTCCGCGCTTTCGCTGCGAATATCTTGGCCTAACAGAACTAGACCATCAGAAATTTTTCTTAACTGACGTGTACCTTGTCTCCCGTCCCTAATAAACGATTTCCGTTAAGTATTTTGAAGTTGAGTGGCACAGCCGGGAATGTTTCGCCGGGCGAGCGTGCGAAGACACAAATGCTCTTTATATATACTGTGAACTGCCTTGTACGATCACCGACCATCGTGCCATCATAGTTTTTCATCGATCGTAGTGATCATCTGACAAGCCTTAACAGGCTCCTTCAAAAGTTAACTAGCACTTGAAGCGGAAATTGGAGTTCCTCTGCTGTTCGGCGCTTGTATATCGAGGCGCGTCAAAAACAAAATCACGGGGCACGCAAAGCTCATGACGCGAAGCGCCATAACAAATCGAAACTCTCCTGGCCGCCTGTGGCGCCGCCAAGCATCGGTGTTATTTGCTTCCAACAATCAGGTTGTCTTTTGTCTGCCTTCCTTGTGTGATAAAAGTGCACTATCGGTTTAAAACAAAACTTAATTCAATATTGAAGCGCAAGACCTTCCTTTGTCAGCCTCAGAGACCCGCGTTACATTTTATCAGGAGCACATACTTTATCCGCACCAAACAATGCAGGGCACTTGACCGAGATATAACCTAGTTAGAATGGCGTTTTGGCTGTTTATGAAAGCTACCACGATTATAGAGGTGGTGAAGTTCATCCGCCTTCATAGTGTGGAGTATACGTAACCACAAACACTTTACAGGGGAACACTGGAGTGTGGCTGAGGCTCGGCTGGAGTGCTGAGGGCGCAAAATGCGGTGACATTCGACATTCGAGGCTTGTGTACGGCATAGATGTTAGATCTCGCAGGATGTGACTCGGCAGATGCGTGAAAAGACAATATCAACCATGTTTTTGAGTTTTATGCATCATTGCTTGCGCACGCAATGTTGGATATTGAAACACGGAGAAGCATAATGGCTTACCACAAATCTTAATCGTTATATGCGCCAGTATACAGGACTGCAGCCATAAAGGCGCCATTAGTGAGTGCTGTTTTGACTGCCTGTAGCGCGAAGGCTCAGAATAAAAATGTGTTGCATAAAAACTCTACACATTCTACTATTTCACTTGTTGCCTTCTTGGTGGCGTAATATATTTATCATATGCGCTTCCAGCCACTCATATGAGGTTACACCTGGCTTGTGGTAATTGTTGTTTTGCGCATGACAGCCTGTTATTTCTCCTTCGATGCAAATAATATCTTCACAGTGTTTGAAGACTTCTAAGCACTACAAGGAAGAAAGGGAGCTAGAGGCTCCACGATCGCAATTTGAGGGCGGTGCTCGTGAGTGCGTGAAATGAAGTTGCTTCTATTTTTCTTTTGGTTCGTGCGACCCTTGCAACGGCTTGCACGCTCGTTACGTAGCACAGATCTTAAAATCCGAATCTTGGTACTTGTAGAGAAATAAATATTCAGAATTTGAAGTAATAGCTCAGACGTCCGCTCTCCTGTTCATACAATGTCGGGAAAGAAAAACAACCCTAAATCCCAGATCTGCTCTCCTGAACTTCAGGATTACGAGCGAGCTATATCTGAACGCTTGTAGTTACAGCTTTGTGAAACGCTCGGTTTAAGTACCAGACAGAAGTGTTTTTCTGAGATGTGGTAGTCAGTTGGTGAATATCAACAAAAGCTTTTTTCTGAGAAGTGGTCACAAAATGTTTCATGTTCCTAACGAATCTTAACTGTGAAAAGAAGTTTGAGCAATTAACTGGGTTTTCTTACCTTAGGCAAAATGTAGGGATACTTTTCATACTGATCTACGAAGCATTGAGTTCTGTTGTCCAATTTCGACCAAGTAAGGTCATCAGCACCATTTAGATGATTGCCTTAAAAAGAATTAAATGTATGTATATATTCGTGACACAGGTCATAGAAGGGACCTCCAGAAATGTCTTTTTGGTCACGATATGTCCCTTCTATGTTTGCCCTGTATATCATAGCAAAAATCTTCATGCATCATAACAGGTTGAAGCTTCATTTAAAATCAGGTATTTACTAATTTTTATATATTACAAAAATACTACATGCATAATAGACGACGAAGGAGAGTTCGATAAACAAAATTGGCAATGAATCACACATATAATATGAACTGATATACTTAAAAGTGAAACATTTAAGGATCTTGCCTTTGCCCAAATAATCAATTTGGAGTGAATCATCCCTCTTTGTGCAATATGGCCAAATCTGAGCTTCGTGGTATAAAAATAAAAACCTACGTCAACTCGTAAAGCTGGTAAACCAAAGGGGCAAACGTAATAATCTAAGCTTCTACAGAATTTCACGCCGACAATGACTGACAAAGTGTATTTATTTGACAACTGGTCAGTCATTGCACCGCGTGTTAAATAGCGATTATAAATGAAAAAAAGACTAAAGCCATTAACAGCACTTGAGGACGATAATGCTATAATAGTGGTTTGACTAGCAATATTCTTTTATTTTGTGGCACGCATAAAACTTATTAAACTTTCATAAATGTTACTATTATTACTACGACATCTTTAGTGACTAAGAGCAGAGACATGTCAACAAAATTCTGCAGGTGAAAGGTTTACCTTATATAAATCGTGAGAATCACACTCAGTTGTAACCCTTTTTTATGTTAGATTTCGTGTAGGATGTGTATTCATCCTCCATCTGAAGCTTCAAATTTTAAACTTTGATGGTAAGAAAAATGGATAATCTACAGAAGCAAATTCGTACTCCGAACGGTTTCAATGTTTTAGATGCTTTATAACAACTTTACAATTCTTACAATGATATTTGTTGAAAAGTTTCTGTTGTCAAAGAATAAGCTCAATGCTTATTATAGAGTGTCTGACCCTGCCTTCCTTCTAAATGTTCTGCTGTATATGGGTTAAGGAGGGCGCAGGATAAAGAACACTGTACATTGTATTTAAATACTGACCTCGTGTGTCAAAGGCATGTGACAATTCATGACCAATAATTGCTCCAATCCCTCCATAGTTTAGAGAGCTGCAAGAGAAAAAGTGCCATAAGAGTTTTCGCGCCTCGTAACGTAATAAACAGAGATTGAACACGCTAAACTTCTCCATGGTATTTTTCTACAACCAGAGATGGTACCTTTGCAGGACATAGTAGGCTTCATTAAAAACACTTTCTTCATATTAGTGTTAATCGTTGTTAAGTTACACGTATTTCTTTGTGCTAAAGTTTGTACTGAGAGGAAAACAGAAAAGTCAATGAAAAAGATTGTTATCAAGTAAGTTACAATAAAGGCTGAGCGTCGGTACTCCAGAAACATGATGAAAAAGAATTGCCGCTCTTGCTCCGGGAACCAAGCTAAGGATTTAGAAAAGAAGAAGCCCCCAGCTCCTCTCTCTAAATATGTAATAACACGCTCAAAAAATGTCTTAGCCCACGTCTGTTTGTTATCACATGGAGGAGGGGGGGGAGCCAAGATTGGTGAAGAACGGCCGGAACCACGGTTGGAAACAGTAAGTTCGAACTCTGTTTAGCGCAGAAGAGATATTCTTAACGCTTTTACATGCTAGCTTCGTATTCTATAAAGATTTGTAATCTATTTTTACTTGCTGAATAATTTCTTCTCACATTACTCACTGTTGTTCGGTGACGTAGGTGTGACTTTCGGGTATCCATTGGAAGGGAGCGAAAAAGTGGCAGATTAGCGAGGAGACCTGACCATTCACTGCGTCCCAGATGGAGACAAAACTGCATCGACTCGTCGCCTGACGTTGCACTTCCGGTGCCGAAATCTTGCAGTGTGCGTGGGCATCCTTTCACTACGCCACAGTTGCAGTTAAGTGGGGGGCAATGATGATGAGTGGGCTTCTCGCCTTGTGCCGATTAGACACACAGCGATAGCAGCGTTATTGATCTGCTTGTTTCTCGATGCGAGCAGACTTCTCCATCGAAGCTTGGCCAGAATTGAAGGGAGTTCATTGAAATAAAGTTGTTTCTCTTTCCTCGTTCATTGAAGCTTACAGTCACACCGCGCGCAGGAGACGAGATCAAAAGGCGCATGTAATAGCATAGGCATTGCGCTTTTTTTCTGTCGTTATATGTACCGTTTTTCTCTCCTCTCCTTCGAGGAGCTTTAATTTAAATTCTAGGCTTCCTGTCCGAAAATTTCCATATAATTTGTCGAGTGCCACAACGCGAAGCACTGGTTCGTTTGCGTTCAACGACAGCTCAGTGCAGCGGTAGGTATTACCTCTTACGAGTGTTTCATTTGGTGGTATTTTCCTCATTAAAGAGTGAATGCCACGCCAGCCTGCCCGTCCGTTCTATGAGCAGGTATCCTTGCCTGCCGTCATCACCTCCTGTCTGTACGTTTTTGCCGCGAAACAAACTCTAGAGCAATTTTTGTTCATTCGATTTTCTTCTCATATAGAGAAAACAATTTCAGTTATGAGGAATAGTGGACATCTTCAGTTCAATTCCCTTGGTGCTACAGATCATCTACAAACTCGCACTAATAGTCATTTATGCGTCTCTTTCCGTAAAACTGCGGCTGCCGAGGCAATGAGAGCACTAATTTCTTAGCAGTTGAACACCGTGCCAGAGACCAACTCTGGTGATGGAAAAGAAAATTGGCAAACTGAATAAAGCTCAATGAAGTGGCGGAACTCATGACTAAGCATAACTTTATGAAAGAAGTGAATTATTCATGCCGAACCAACATATCTGCACCGTCCAAACGCCCTCGTGAAATCAAGTAGCTTTAGTGGCTGATATTATCTATACACATAGCTCTGCTGTGAGAAAATATGGCACTATAAGCCGAAAGGCTTTTTTAGTCATTTCTTTCTTGCGACGGGTCCCACCATTAGGTCTAAACGATTTGTGCGCATTCTAACGGGGCAATAAGCGGTATGTAGGTGATATTTATTTAAAAGGGTGATTGTTCGGGCCAGTGGGTAATTCACATGAGGTTCCATTGCATAAAAAGCAGGGACGAAATTAAAGCGCTAACTTCCACTGAACGCTTTATTGGCGCTTAGAGGGTTTATGAAGACGCAATCATGAGCAGGGGGAAGCACATTAAGGGTTATCAGGCTGACGACGAGAACTCAGACATCTCGAAAGCAAAAAGGGAAACATTTCAACAAAAAACCTAGAAACATGTAAGCATGTTTAACAAGTTCACACAGCACCCTGCATCCAAGAAAAGCAATGCCTTTTGTTAGTAGCGACAAGGATGGGCCGCGTACAGAATGTTCAATTCAAACTTTTTCCATCGCAAAGGCTTCCATTAACTCGTGTTCTTTCAGTTACTTTTTTTCCCAGCGCTAGGCATTCCTCGAAGCTAGGTTTCCACTTATAAAATCTACACTGACGTGCCAAATGTCCTGATCCCCATGCCTAACGTGCTAGTTGTGGACGCTCTGAAGTTAAAGGTAATGTCCGAGGTAATGTCATTAAAAAGAAGATAAATAATAAGTACCCAATGACAGAGCCTTGAAGAAATCGGGACCTGGTTGATACCGTTAACAATGCAATGTGATGATACAAAGCAGTATCTGCAAGAAATCTTCGACGTACGCCAAAAGTTCCGCATCACTGAGGAAGCCCCGTAGTTTTGAGAGTATCATACATCTGTACTGGCTAAATATTACACAACGGCATATTTTAAAAGTAATCTTCTACTTTAGATTTACTGTGTCTTTGGAATACAAACCTAAATAGGTAAGCAAGTTTTTCTGCACATGCCATGCTGCTTTAGAAAACTTACCGAGGAAGCCCTGATTCATATACTGGTGCGTGCAGTAGAGACCAAGGAATCTCTGCAATAATTAATTAGTGTGTGAGTGCTACGAATATTTAAAACAGGGTTCTATAACAAAAAACTGCCGAAGTTTTTCAGGAAAGATCATTTGTATTGAAGCCTTATACTTTTTAAGATATGGTGCTAAAGCTTTCAACCTATTTGCCGTGAAAGAAAATTATGAAAGATGGTGGGATATTGAAAGAACAGAATCGGGAACGGATACGAAAAACAGTTATCGTAGTTATCGCAGTTTTCATAGTAAAACAGTTATCTTATGGCGGATCACAAACGTAGATCCGGAGCAGATTTTCTTCATCCGCAACTTCCGATACATGCTCCACCGGTAGCCGGGTTCAAGAGTTCAATTGATCGTTTTCAGCACACGCTCTGCGGCATAGTACTCTCTGAATCCATCGAGCGGGGGATTATTTAGTCGGAATTTCGAGGCGGCGGTGTCTTCTCTTCCGGATGGCTAGGGCACATTTCTTCAACTTTGACTCGGCTTCATGCATTGGCGGTGAACCATGGAGGTTTGCTTACATTGCTGACGTCGCTTTCATGCGCCGTCAGAACGAATAGCTACATTTCTTGCCTTGGTTAATTCGGAAAGTTGTTGAAGGAGCTCAGTGCTCAGCACCAGCAACGACAGAGAAATCTGCCTCCTTTCACAGGCGTAATATTGTTTTCTGAATCATCCCGCCCCTTCCCAAAGAGTCAATGGTCACCGGCCTCATTGACACCGCAGCGCACGACTAATATACGAGGCGGTCATCAATTCTCATATGTTTTAGCAATGATTCAGCACTTTGTCTGTCCTCTTCTGTCTACATCCTGATCTCTCGCAGTGTTTCATCAATTAATATCAATGATTGTCGTTTACCACAGGGCATTAATAAATGCGGCGGACCTCACAAGGTTGAGCCGAAGTATGACTTCGGTTTGGCATTACCGCCGGTTATCGTGAAGCGAAAATGCACCGACGGATGCCATCTCCAAATTACGAAGCCGGTAGCGCAATAAAGAACATGTTGGGCTTCCTGCCGAAGCACATTTACGTTTCACTGGTCGTTCAGGGTTGGATAGCCGCGTCACAGATTCAGTCGACCTGGTGGACTGATCGATGGGTGGAATTCAGTGTTGTTAATCCTCTGCTTGATTAGCATATTGGGATACTTTGCCAATAAACTGATTAAATGTAAAGCTTGAGTATTCCCCTATTTATGCAAGCGGAACGATGGGGCTAATATATTTCATAAAAAAGAACATTTATTGCTGTCAGGACAGAAAGTGGTGTACAACGGTAATAAAAACAAAATTTTGGTACAACTGCATCGCAGTGCCGCCTGCCGGCCACGTGGAGGATCTACACACCTTTTAAGGGCACGTTATAGCTTCAGGCATGTCATTTAGCTCGGGCAAGTGGCGCCCTCTTGCTCAGCAAAATGGCGAATGTCGCCGGAGTGGCTTTTTGCTATCGCTTGTCATTTCTTGCGCGTGCGTCATAAGACGGTGAAGCCGGTGATGACCGCTTGGAGATACCTCGTACTACAGTTTAAAATAGGACTACCGACGGCTCTCAAAGGAGGGATCAGTTCTGCTGTAACGGTGAAATCTTGGTCGGCCATCTGATCGATGGCGCTGGCATTAGGTTTTAGCCAAAGGCTTTCTAGTTTCGGTGCTGGTAGAATCCTTCTCCCGCGCCAATGCTGAGATAGTTCCAGGGTCCGTGGGCAAGCGCGTACAGTCTAGCGCGGTTGAATGCTGCCACTTTCGTTCCGACAGACACGGACCAAGAAATTTTTCCCTACATGATAATCCCTTAGTGAGGAACAGTCATGACGATGCAGGATAGAGGAATCCTTCGGCTGACTAAGGTCACATATTCTTTGCAGCATTCCAGCAGACGCAAACCATGTTAGAGCAGTTTAATCTAAGGATGTTGATCCTTTCAAATAGCGTTAGACTTGCGTGTGCAGTGAAAACGCAAATAAAGCAGATACTTGTACCTCTGTACTTAGTAAAACTGGGGAACCTAACACGGTGGTTGATTGGCTATAGTGTTCAGCTACTGACCCCAAAGAGTCGGGTTAGATCCCGGCCGCTGTGGTCGCATTTCGATGGAGGCGAAATTCTAGTGGCTCGTGCACTGTGCGATGTCGGTGCACGTTAAATAATCCCAGGTGGTCTAAATTTCCGGCGCCCTTCAATGCGGCGTCCCTCATAGCCTGAGTCGCTTTGAGACGCAGGACCCACCTAAATCATAAACCAGTGATTCCGCTGTGGTGCCTTAGTGTTTATGGTGCTCGGCTGCTGACCCGAAAGATATGGGTTCGATTGCGGCCGCGGTGGTCGCATTTCGATGGAAGGAAAATTCTAGTGGCCCGTGCACTGTGCGATGTCGGTGCACGTCAAAGAACCCCAGGTGGTCTAAATTTCCGGAGCCCTTCACTACGGCGTCTCTCTCAGCCTCAGTCGCTTTGGGACGTTACACTCCCATAAACCTAACCAAACGATTTCTCAAGAACTGCTTGCTGCCTACCATGGCTTCTGAAGCGCTAACTACGATAGCATCACTAGTAAAAGTACAAAGGTATCGAAGCAACGTGTTTGCTTAAGTTCATCCTGAGTGCGTACCCTATTGAGCCATATTCACGGGTGCACAAGACAATCCCGAAAACGCGGAGAGTGCACAGTCGACCCTGCATGAAGCCAGAGGAGCTGGATGTTTCCTTCATTGAACACGTGTTTCGCAAAGCTGGCTGCAAGGTGCGTTCATCGGCCGGATTAAGCTGAAAGTGTGAATTTTAAGAATGAATCTGGTTTGCGTATGTTCAGCGCTAATCACAAATAGACCTGTGCGTTTACCCGGTATATAAGACGGACAAAGGCGGCTTTCCGTCAGGCGAAAGCGTTCACAATACCGCCTTGGAGAGTGAAGGGGTGGGATGGGAGAGAGCCCATCACAACACTGATCGCCAGATGCGTGCTGGGCGTTCGTGTAGCAAATCCATGCCTGCGGAAACCATTGCGGTATGCCAGATTCGTCGCTTCTGTCTATATTCGTGCCGAGTGCCTGGCTGCCCTGCGAGCATATCTAATTTCTTTTTAGAATTGACATGCCTTAACACGGTGCGGCGGTGCATTCAAGCCTTTTTCCAAAACGTATAAAAAAAGTTGCCTCCCCTCCCGTGGTGGCTCATGGATTACAGCACTCAGCTAGTCAGCCAGAGTACCCAGGTTAGAACCAGGCCGCAGCTGTCACGATAACGAGAGAACCCTAAAGACTGCACATAGAAAAGGGATATCAACTCTCCGTTTGGACCACCGACGTTCCCCGGAGATGGCAATGCAATTCTTTTGTTTGAGTGTTTTCTGAAATGTCGCCTGCTGTACACCGCTTTAGTTCCCAGCAGTAGAGCAAGCTGGGAAGGTAAGAAAGGTTCTCGCTAGGATGCGAAGCTATAGATTTTGTAGAGGAATGTATCTACCCGGTCCGCATTCTGACAGCAAGTGCGCACAGCAAAAGGGAATCACCAGGACAGTAACAATAGAGGGGGTGCATTTTACAAGGATTTGAGGTGAGCGGCGTACCCAAGAATGATATAAAAAATTCGGGTGTGGAAATATTCAAACATTCGTAAACGAATGAATGTGAGTTTACGTGGGCGTTGTTGTTCCATCGCGCCAAAACTGGGTGCCCGTCACTGTTCCTGCGGTGAATCTGCCTCACATGGTCTGTACTCATGTTCCAATTTGAGGCAACTTTTCTTATTTCGGGTGGAAGGAAGAGAGAGGGGGGAGGCGGGAGAAGAAATGTAAACCACTTAATAACTCGACATTTGGTTTGCTTGAAAATGTTTCCTCTCTCTTGCCGTCCAAACAATGTCATTGACGCCCACTGTGGTAGTTTTAGCTGCCGGAAACATGTCATTCACGGGCTTTATTTAGTTATTATCCATGCCCACAGTACAGATTGCATGCTGTTATGACACCTACTAGAAATGTATACCTCCCTATGCACGTCGTGTTTCTTTAGCTCTGTGCTGTTGAGTCTGTTGTGGGTTGTTTATTGCTGTTGCAAAGACCACACACTATATTAAAGAAATAAAAGGAAGACATTACCCGGCCTCTAGTTTTCCGATATTCTGTTACAGAATGAAACCATGTCGAATAATGAGTTTGATGTTCGAAAACAATTTTGTTTTTATAGGTATTAGATTAATAGTCAATGTTTAAATTATTCGCACACACCTAATAAAAATCTGGCTATGTGATCATGCATTAATTTCGTGGGTTTCCATACAAAAAATTTCTCCAAAGTAAGCAAGCGAATGAACTACAGAGCATTATCGGCTGCCTAATGCGGGAAAAGAGAATGGTGGTTCTGCAGATTACTATGAAGAAAAGAAATATAATGATGCGCAAACGGGGTAAGGAACGGCAGGCTGTAATTCGCGACGAAATTGGAAGTATAAAACGAATACGCCTGCTTGTGGCTGAAAGTGATTGCAAATGCAAACCATGTGACAGGGATAGGTAGGGAAATATTAATGAGGTGGCATGCAGTTGGCTGACATTACCATGTTGTGAACGCTAGCTTTATATATCGCTTTTGCCGAAAATGAGTAATAGATACATGTCGTAGTCTGAAAATATACATCTAGAAATAATACTTAAAAAATGCTTCAAAATAAATACAGAGTCCAGCAATTCCAAAAGAAGGTCAGCTAGAGGTATTTCAAACGAAATTAAAACACAATTAAAAAGGCATGTAAAGAAAGAAGAGATAACTGAAGGAGCCTAAGCGTAAGATTCGAGATATCAGGTATAAAGTAGCATCGGCTGGCAGAGATTGAGATGAGCGGATGCGAATAGGAACATTGTACTAATATGGTAAGCGCAGGTAGTGCACAGCACAGTTATTTTTACATTCATTCGAGAGCGCTGTGTCTTGCACCGGTCGTTATAAGGTTGAAAAGTATGATAATTATTTGATGCCTGGCAACTCTCCACATGACGAAAATCGCAGATATGAAACTGGCAGGCCGGACGTCCTATATTCGTTTTGAATGATGCCTTTAGTTAGAGTGCTTTATTACCTGTTACAATGAAACAGGTGGGTAAACAGTTTTTCATCAGGTTTAAGAATAAATAAATTTGGCAAAGAGATCAATCATACAGTATTTGACATAAGAAGGTGAGTGAATGAAAAAAAATTGCAAAATAGTACGCACCTACTTCGTCCTCGTGCGGGTCATAAAATGCTCTAACCCCTAAAGAGCTGCCAGTTCCGGTCATTATACGTGCAAAGAAAAAAACAAATAATAATTAGTACACCAAGAAGGTTTCCCACAGGCAAGGGTAGAAAGATGTGCTGACGCAGTTTTAGAAATGCAGCAGTGTTGTCTTCTACATTTACTATGGTCCAACCTTAAGTGACGTGAGGTTTCAAAATTGATTTGCAAAAAATTTGCTTTTATGCAGATGTAATAAAACCTATGGTTGTGAAAAGTGGCAGCAAACTTCTGAATGGATGCAGTTTGAATCTGAGCCTTGTTCATTTTTTCCCCGTAATGCACCTTTTTTTTTTAAGTTATCGGAAGCAGAGTCTTCATGCATCGTGGAAAAGTGTAAAATGTTATTCTAGAGAACTACGTTTGTTCCTTCTAGAGGCGTTAAAACCGCCAGCCATGAGCCGCTTCTTTTAGACATAAATATACAAATTGCCTTTCAAGATTGCTTCTAGCAGCAATCACGTGAAATGCATTGATTGGTATCTGTTTAAAACGTCGTTTGCTTACGCCTAAGTGATTCCGAAAAGAAGACGTAGAAACCTTCGGAAACAATGTTTGAAGAAAAACAAAATAAAATTTATAAAATCGGCTAATTTTCCTTTCGACGCGTCAGCCAAAGCAATAAAAAATGCATTTTGAGTGTTACAAACACAAAAGTGCAATACATTTTTAAAGCTTCATAAATGCCCTATCAGGTGGTCACAGAATTTAAAGTATTTTCTAACGAATAGTTTACCCCGCCGAGACAGAATGCCCATACTTACATACCTCTAAGGGTAGGTAATATTTCAAGTCTCGTTTTTACACCTGGCGCGTCAGATTGGGCTGTGTTCCATAAAAAGCCTCTCTTACTCATAATATAATTCCTGATAATTGCTAGAAAAAGAAACTTAGAAATTCTATCTGCACGTTACTTGTAGGAAAACTGCGTTGTTTCCCCTTCTCTCAAATAAAATACATAAATTTGAAGATCGCGCTACTCTCAGCCCACTCTCAAAACACTCTCAGAAGAATCATAGTCTCAGAACATGAAAAATATGTTCCAATGAAATAAGTTGCGTCGCTCTTAATATTTAGATGGTTCGCAGTCCGGTAATTTTTTACTTCGACAGAATGAAAACGGCTATAAGAAGCAATGAATGAGAAAAAAAACGTCCTCATGCGCCTTGTGTGTTATAAGTACTCAAGATTTAAATAACTTACAGACCGTTTTGTTCAGCTGCCAGTGAATGATAATAGCCAATGCCTTTGCATTTTCTCAAATAATCATAATGAGTGATAAATCAAAACTAGCGATGCTTCTGACCCTTTTGTCATATCTTAAAGAAGGAAATCCAGTTCAACCTGAACGTTTCTTTGAAGCGAAATAACGCGCGAAAAGCCAACAACAATTAATAAAATTCTGAGCATTTTGTGCTCTCAAATCCACATATTAAGTATATTCAAATCCACATATTAAGAACTGTAGAATCAGATTCCAGGGTCATGCCAGATGTCTAATGAGTACTTCAGGTGTGCACATGTACACACTTGTATAAATTTTACGGACTAGTACCCATTTCTAACGTGTAATTAGGAAGTTCTATTCATTCAAGTTTCTTTTTTCTTTTTCACCTGAAAGCGAGTTATACATACTTAAATTTCAGCGTAAAAGAGAATTTTCGTACTGTGCACGCCAGAGAGTGCCTCTTAGATAACTTTGTACGTTTTCTTTATGAGAACACCGCGGAACCTGCCAGCAAAGCTTGCATCTAGGGAGCACTGAGTATTAGGAACATAAATATCGTCGCTGCATGCATTCCTAGCAGAAACAGAAAACTTGAGACATGAACGCAGTAGAAAACGTTATTGCTATGAAAGCTAAATGACCATAGGTCGCTATTTCCGGCCAGGAAAAAATAGATAGTAAAGGATTCCGTCAGTAATAAAACCAAACGATGAAAGCAATTTCAACAAGTATTTCTTGCCAAAGGCAAATCATGGCAAGGCCAACGCAAAGTAAACAAGAAATTTGCAAAGAAAACGCGGAGTTAATCTTTCAAAACATCTTAAAAAATAGGATTCTCTGTGCTCTCTCCACACGCTTTATGTATGAACTCATTGTGCAGCTTTATTCCGGAGGTGAATACCTTTTTACCCTTTTATTGGCCATCTCAGAAAAAATACAAAAAAAGAAATGAAAGAGAGATGGAGCCCGGACCAGCAACGCTTTACCGTTCTTAAAGCCAATAAGAAAAAGGAAAGGAGGTAAACGCAAAAAAAAACTTCATTGAAAGAGAAAAGCAGGAAAACAGAAAAAAACAAACAAAAAACATAAAACCCCAAAGGCACAGAACAGACAGAAGCACAGATAATGTCACAGAGAATGTCAGCACAGATAAAGTCAAAGGCACAGTTGGTCCAGACACCACAGACAGTCAGAAGCACAGATAAAGTCACAGATAACGTCAGCACAGATAAAGTCACAGGCACAGTTGGTCCAGACATCACAGACTGTCAGAAGCACAGATAAAGTCACAGAAAATGTCAGCACAGTAAGAGTCCAGGCACAGTTGGTCTAAACACAATCTCAGACCACAGATAGATGCATCCTTGTCCAGCAAAGGAACACAGAGCACTTCTCTGTACAGAGCTTATGCAGGAAAAATGATAGTGACGAAGGTACTCATCGGGAATGCGTAGGAATTGTGCTGCTGATGAGATGAACCATTTGAATCAGAACAGCACAAGCAGCAGGGTTATTCAAAAGAGAGGAGTAAGTAGACAGTGTAATGTCAGATGAGCATAGAGACTTTAAACGGGATACTAAAGAAGCAGTAAGGGAGCAGTTCCGGAAGTAATGACTGACATCTTCGCACAAAACACCGCATGAGGAAACTGAAGAAGGAGATAAGCCAATTTTTTTTTAAAGTAGAAAGGGAATCGACCACGTCCAGTGAGTAAAGTAATAAGAGGACTCCTAGGTAGACGGATGGAAGGAATATTGAGCGTATCGGGGATGCAGGTAAATAATCTGTGCCGCCATTATTTTCTTGCCAATAAGTTCGCCATAAAAGAAGTGAAAAATGGTGTAGACGGGAACGCACGCAACGGCGTTAAAGGGTAGAAGTGTGTAAATGACCATATTGCCCTGCACTACCAGCAGCCTGGTCGGCTCATTTCCAAAAATTCCAGAGTGACTCCGGATATGGAATAAAAGAAATGAGGCAAGAGAAGACAAACGATAGAGATCTTTCTTAATGAAAATAATTGTCGGGTTAAATGAAGTAACTGAAGACAGGGCAGAAAGCAGAGATAGAGAATAAGTGTAGAAAATAACGGGCATAAAAGGAGGGTTATTAATAGCAAACGCGAGAGAAGAATGGAATGCTACAAGCTCAGCGGCATAGGCACTTGAAGGTGGTTCTAAGGATATGCGATGAACGTATGAAATATTTTGTGTGGAGCTAAGAACAACAAAAGTAGTACCCGCACTGTGATGAGTGAATGACCTGTCTGTGTAAATATGCAATGCGCGTTGACACGAAAAAGCCATGGCTTCCTGATAACTAAGTTGAGCCAGACAAAATATATATTTCAGTGAGAGATGTTCAGACCAGATATTAAGTACAGGCTGAATTTCGAACGGGTTATAAAATATGTTGCCGTAGACAACGGGTTGCCGTAATGTAAAAAGCACAAACTCCAGAAATAATTGGTCCAGATAAATAGGCAATGGAAGAACATTGGCAAGGAGATGAAGAGCAACAGTTCTCGTAGTACTGTAGGCACCAGTAAGAGCAAGAAGCGGAATGCGTTGCAACGATAAGACACGATCTCTAAGTCTGGAAAGCAGACAATGAAACCACCAAGCTGGGCGGCATAGGTGATTGTAGGACGAATAACCTGATGATACATTAGGCGCAAATGCGATGGAGAAACGGGAAAAT
This sequence comes from Amblyomma americanum, assembly GCA_030143305.2. Taxonomy (NCBI): domain Eukaryota; kingdom Metazoa; phylum Arthropoda; class Arachnida; order Ixodida; family Ixodidae; genus Amblyomma; species Amblyomma americanum. The sequence continues at coordinate 57,572 of JARKHS020012563.1, read as the reverse complement.
GAAAACGAAGCCAATTAAGGAGCTTGGTCGTAGATGCAATAATTTTCTCTTGCAAATGATTAACATGAGGAATAAAGCTTAGCTGGGAGTCAAAAACAACTCCTAATAATTTAATAGTGGGTTCAAACTTGAGATTGTAATTGTCTAGGCGTATTTTTGGCTTACGTTTGCGCAACGCCGGGAATCTATTAAAAAATAAAACATAAGAACACTTTTGAGGGTTTAAGTGAACACAATACTTGCCACATCAGTTTTGGATTAACATTAAAACATTTTAACAAAATGTTGACAACTCGTGGCTAGTCTTTCCAGGGACAAGGATAATAGTGTCGTCAGCATATGCCTGAATGTGGATAGGTGAGAGGACAGGGAGATTTAAGAGGTCATAAATTAAAATGTTCCAAAGTAAAGGTGAAAGAGGCGAACCTTGCGGACTACCGACAGAATAAGGCACATAAATAGTACAAGAAGGAGATTGATGGGTCAAATATCGGCTATCTAAGAAAGAAGCAAAGAGGGAATATAAATTTCCTGGACAGCAATGTTGTCTTAAAAAATTTAAAACCAAAGGGTTCCAAACACTATCAAATGCACCTGTGAAGTCCAGAGAAATGAGAACCACAGGAAGTATTTGTTGCTGATATGTAAATAACTCCCGCAAATGATACAGAGACTTAACAGGACTACGGCCATGCGTGAAACCATACTGATTTTTATGCAGTAGATTATTCTGGAACAGAAAATAGTACAGCCTACCATACAACAAACGTTCGAGCACTTTTCCGAAAGACTAATTAATGCATATAGGCCGGTAAGAATAGGGAAGGTGCGCTGGACTATTCTGTTTGAGAATAAAAATAATCCTTCCAACTCTCCACGTCTGAGGAAAGTAACCCAAATGCAAAGTAGAATTAAAAATAGAGAGGAAAAAAAGGAATGAGCATTAAACAAGGTGCGATCAACACGAGGAGAGATCAGATCAGGGCCAGGAGAAGACGTCACAGCAATCTAATTTATTACAGCTTCAATAAACGCAGCAGTGAAGGGTAAATCTTGAACTGAGCTACTGTAAGGCTGTGCTATAATGTCACGAACGTGAGTATGGTATGGAAGATCGTGGGAAAAAGTACCTGTAGTGATACCTAGTAGCGTTGCGAATGCCGCAGTACTCATCGTTGCTTGCTTCAGTTTTTTTCGCGACTGTGTTTTTGTTGTTTCGTCCTCTTTTCGCCGGTTTATATTTATGCTGAGAATGCTAGCTGGCATGGTATCAAGCGCGATGGGACGCTGGATAGAACTCAACTGGCTGGCTCCGACATGGGTGCCATTTGTCCTCATTCTCTTCCTGCTATTTTCTTTGAATATATTAATGCGAAATGAGGCAGAGATCTGGACATGCTGCATGGTGCACCGACGGACACGCAATGCGAAGAACGAAGAACTAGTCCTCCGCCGTCAAAAAGCCGATTAAAATTTTGCTGCTGATGCAGAAAAAAATCAGTACTCAAATGCCCGGGGAAAAGCGCGCTTGCGCACTGCAATAGTATAAATTTGGAATGAGATCTGGCCGCCAGTGTAGCAGCATCATTTGGAGCAGACCGAGAAATCTCGGGCTGCAGCAGAAACAGCTTATTCAGCTGGCCAGCGAAGCGAATTTGAAGATTCCTTCATACTAGCCTTGCAAAGAAGTGGTATCTTAATTGCCATGTCCGACGCATACCAACAGAGCAAACGTACTTTGACAAACAGGCTAACAGAGCCCGTTCTGCGAGCGCCTGTGTCTATTGTGCGTTCGCTGCTTTAATCAGCTATTCTGTGCAGCAATTTCTAGGAAGTGCACATTATGAGGTGTGGGATTTGTTGCAGCAAACCTCTGCTTCCAACCCTACGAATCACGCTTACTGTTTTTGTAACGACAGCTACATTAAGATAGCATTTCGAGCCTTCAGCGGGGCGGTGCCGCCGCGCTGTCACGTGGTTGATCTCGTGGTGCGGACCAGCTGCCGGCGGCGCTGCGCCGCGGCTGATCACGTGGTTCGTCACGTGGTTGGTCACGTGACCAAGCTCCACTCGGCCAGCTGTAGCTATCGCGTCGCTCCAAGTTTAACCATAGCTAAACCACTGCCCATTTTTTTTACGTTTCTTTCTTATACAGGCCGCTGCGGTGCCTTAGTTGTTATGGTGCTCGGCTGTAGAAATTTCCGGAGCCTCCACTACAGCACCATTCTCAGCCTGAGTCGCTTCGGGACGTTAGACCCCTATAAACCTGTTTCTTTCTGACACTCACACTTCGCGCTCCATGTTAGGGTAGCGGAACTGTTTCAATTCTCTCCTGAAGTGTCCCTCTGATATATTTTGCCACATTTCCACGAAAGTAGTGTCGCTTGAAATATCTGGTATCTGAAACGAAAAGAACTGACAGTGGAAAACGGCATCATGTATATTTCTATCTAATGAATGCACACTTACATAGTCGTAGAGCTGCTCCATTAACGACGCATTTATTAACCCTTCCGGATAACCAACTGTTATCTTCGTCTTGTTCAACTGTAAAAAAAGCATTTTCCAGGCCATAAAGATGTTTCTGTGTATTGCTGCTAAGCGTTTGAATGGCGCAGCACAGAATGTTCGCAAGAAAAGTTCAGTTTGTTCATTGATTTACTCACATAACCTTTCAAAGAGGCTTGAATGCCCTTTATTGAGGAACATAAGAAATGAGGAAATGAGAATCAGTTAAAGGCAAACAGTTTCATAGGACGAGCGTAAAAGGAGACAGAATTGTCATGCAATGATTATTCGACTTGTGAAATTGCTGGCCAATCTCCCAGCTACTGCTTATGAGTCGTATTAGGCGAAAATAGTTTCTGAGTTAGTGTACATCAAATATTTTCGATTTTGTCTTATGCGCAGTTTTTGTTATTGTTTTCAATTCCTGTGACATCGTTTATTCCTGAAAACTAAAAATTTTGACAGATTTGCCTGTCTGGATGGGTTTCAATTGAAGACTTATACATCGACGAAACCAATAAATCTCAAAGAAAAAATTCGGCAGCACGAAAACGACGTCTGGAACTTCGAAAGAAAGCGCAAGTCGGTAGCCGAAAATTCCGAAGACTCAGTCCACAGAATCATCTTCGACGAAACCAGCATACTCGGAACTGAAACAAATTACCAGAAAAGACTCCTACTCGAATCCTGGCAGAACCAAACTACCCCGAACAATATCAACCGCACAAAATGAAACCAGCCCCCCGTATTTGCCCAGGGACTTCTCTCCGCAACTGAAAGGAAAAAAAAATTACGAGACACTTTGGCAGCTAAAGCGTTGAGAGGCGAAAGCCGATCATTCTGTGACATTTTTCACTGCCGCGACGACTTCCGGTGGATGTGATGTCACACCGTTCCCGTGGATATGTCGATACCCAAATTATGCACTCTGTGGAGACCGTAAGTATTAATTACGCCTAATTACGCATTTTTCCATCTAATTTGACACAAATCCGACATTTTTGCGACCATTTTGTGACAATTTTCTCTATGCCGTGACGACTTCTGGCGGATGGGACCTCATACTGTTCCCGTGGCTGTATAGACTTCTGCTCTATCTCGACGCAAATTCGACATTTTTACCTATAATGAATTAATTACTTTACTGTCATCAAACCTGGCTTCTGTGTTCATTTTTTCCTCGTCTATCTGAAGCAACCATTCCTTTCTTGTTATCTTTTTAGTTCCCGATTTAAACGTGTGACACCCTCTGCGAACGGACGAGAGTATGAGCCATTAAAGTCTACAGAAAGAATGATGGGCTTGTTCAACTATGAAATGTGCAGCATAAGGAAGCCAAAGGTTTAGTTATGTAATGTCGAACACATTTTTCTGTTCACGCAGGGTGCTTTGACCAATGGCTGCAATGTATGCATAAATGTGTTGAATACATTTAGGTGCCTGTATGTCGTGTCCCGTCACTTTGTGCTGACTGTTCCTTCACTTGACTTATGTCTGAAGGAGATGGGAAAAATATGTATTCTAAGAACATTTGTTAGAATTATAAAGGTCATGGCCAATGAATAGTATGTGCTGCATATTGAAGCGTCGCGAACAGAGCGGAAACAAAATGTTGTTCTCACGATATAGCCTTATTTTCTGAAATGCTGAAATTATTACTCAAGTAAAAAAAAAGTATAGGAGAGAAAATGTTTCACCTTCTTCAGCAAAGCGTCCTTCTTCTCACTGGCTATCCATGAATTATTAAGAAACATGTCCTGGAAAGCATTCTTTATTCTTTTGGCAATATCTTCAACCTAGAATAAAAGTCCACAAATTGTTATAGGTCAAGAAATGCATATACCAAAGCTCAGAATGATCAAGTAATCACTCTTCAACGCATCTGTTTATGCATCGTCTCGTCGTAATTGCTTACAAACAGACAGTGTCGTGATAAAAGTTTAATAAACAGTTGGCACACTGTCTCTTAGACCGTTAATGATTATAAAGATTTGTGGATCAAATAAAAATTATCTTTATTTGCTTTATATTTCGAGCTCTACTTGAAAAGTTCCTGGGTGCAGTAAGCAGCCTTTATTATTTTAATACACTTCGTTCATTGTAATTGGTTAGGATCTACTGTATATTTAAAACATTTGACGGACTAGCTAGCTCGTACTGATAACCGTGTAACTGCGGTTCTAAGTGTCGTGGGTGTTCGTTCATGACTTGCCTACATTTCGCGCAGTTGTATATTTATGTCCATTGTTACCACTGCTTCCCTCTAGAAGAGCACGCTTATCATTAGAGCGTTCCAGAGCAGCCGCTTATTTGCTCTTGATTGAAGCAGTCAATCTTTTCTTAGAAACTTTTTGTTTCTTCAGTCCCTCTCAAAGTAGTTCGCGATTTTCAAAGCATGCAAAATGAACCAACTACCCCAAACCAATGTATATCTTGATCCCCATTCGTTCACAACCAAGGGCCATATTATGTCTCTCACTGGCAAAACTTCTCATAAGAGAATAGAATGCAATTTTGAGCACTAGGAAACACTCCAAAGATGGCGGACATTAAAACAATGGACAGATTTCGTTGCTCCATAGCGCACTTAGTTAGCGATGAGTTATAATGTCGAAATTTCACTGTAGCTTCTGACAAGTCAATTCACAATTTCAAGCATTATTAATAACTATGAGTAATGCTGACGCAAATAAATCAGTATTTTACAAAAACAGTAGTGAAACTGCAGTGATTAACTGAAATTGATCCGGTGCTTACCTCGGCCTTTACAGTGGCGTTGCGAGTTTGTTCTATGTAAAGGTAGGCCAATACGTATGTCATTTTATTTCTGATTAGATCACTGCATTCTTGCTGCCTTGTGGGTACATTATACCGGAGCTTGCCAAACTCTTCTCTGATGACCTTTGATGCTTGAGGACCAAAATTCCACATGACCCGGAATCCAGCAAAGTTGAACATTGTGATGCTGGAATGGAAGGTAGAATTTATGGAATCTTCATTTTTTCTAACATTTGCATTGGATTGGAAAGCTTTAAAATTTCCACCTTGGAATGTTTAACAGGTCATATTGCCTTACTGAACTACTTATGTGAATGCAGCACGATAATCGTCGACATTTTCATTCCATGTACTAACGCAGCCTTTAGAGCACTGATTCAATGACGTACGGAGGCGGTTTGAAAAGGCACTCCTTGTTTCGACGAACTCAAGCCATTAAAAAGGAGATCACTGAGGGGTATAGGAATGCGTGCACTCAACAGTCCTGAGCATCAAAAGCTTGGAATCCTCCGTCTATACAAACTAATTAAATAGGAAGCACACCTTCCAGATAAGAGGTACTCCATCACTCAGAAGAACCAAAGGGCAAACGCGTGATTGAGAATGTTTTAGTAACACGTCGTTCATAAATGAATACCTTTGTCTAAACTGTTGCAGCGAACCTCTGCGAAACAAAAGCTTTCTGATTACTCGGTTTAAACAGATTGCTTGCGCTCAGTCGAAGTAATTGAAGCGATAAAATCCCGAGCGTCGTGCCGAAAAGAGAGCAGCTGCCGTAATATTTCAATTTATTCGTTCTGCAGCGCATCACCGCAGCGACAAAGATAAGCCTACATACGTCTGTGCTACTAAGCGGCCACAGGCCAGATGACAGAACCCGCGTGCACATGAAGATAAAAAAATAAGGCACCCGAGTGCTGTTCATAAAGCACAATACGTTGGTTCAAAATAGTCTGCCTCGCAATAGACCCCGGGAGGAAGCATGAAAAGCATTGCCTACTCGCTGCACCGCATTCAAGCACGGTTTAGCAATGGCTCTAACCACGCTGTTTTTCTGCCGAATGGAATACTATATTAGCTCCACGACGGGCCCCTCCATGACCTTCGTTTCATGCGATGGGCAGCACAGTAGGTTTTCCTTCCTGCTCTGTCGGCGTGACACTAAATCGGCGTCACCGATTTCTTTTCTCACGTGCATAGAAAGCTAGTGGTTCCCTGATGCTTTGAATAATTTACACGCCGCAGTTTTTATCTGGTCTTTCTTGCCGCCAGCAACTCGCATACTGTTTAGCATTGCTTTCGTTGCTAGGCCTTCCGTTCCTTTCTGCTACTTTTCCTCTACCTGCATTCAATAAGTGTCAATTGGTCTATTTGGTGCTCTATCAATAGCCAGCATTGTTCTGATGCCTCTTTCAAGCGTCCGTGGCAACCGAACTACCAATACGCTTGTGGCTATCGGACCTCGCTCTTTTCTGCTTATTGGAGTGGATGACAGCTAATGGTCGCCAATTTTTGTATATTAGAGCGCAGATGTTAAGCGCCCGTTCGCGGATCGAGCCGCGTCGCTGCCGTCGTTTTAACACAAACAAGCCATTAGCAAGTGAATAAATAAAATTAAACCTTTCCGTCACTGCGATACTAACCGAAGTGCCATGACCAGATAATCTTCATTGGGCACTGCAAGAGAGCACTAGGGCTATCCCAGCAGCCGATCAAACCTTGTGTTAAACTCAAAACACACTCTCGCGCTATGGATTCCACATGGTCATCTTCTTCAGCTGGTGCTCCTATTGGACTAATATGCAGATTCTCACGTGCTGTGCATTGCACAACGCCGCCTTCATTAGATAATACTACCATCGAACTATCATCGCTGCCAGACAAGCCGACGAACCAGAAGAGCTAAACTATGATCGCACAGAGCCTGAGACACCGACAGAGCAAAGCTGAAATTTCGCATTAGTGGGTAACGCATGAGATTAAATGAGATGAAAATAAAAATAAGCAACATAAGAATAGAATATGATGTGAAAGAAAGAAAAAGAAAGAATCAAGAGAGTTTGCAGCACCATTGGCTTCGAATATATGTAGCAAATGCTGAGATGCGGTTGCCAACCAGCAGGTGGCCTTGTCGCTTCACACTCAAGCCTGCAAGCCGCTGCCGAACAGTGACGAAACCCGCAGGACCTAATGGACAAACTGACATAAAATAGAGCTGCCGGGCTCTCGGACTGATTGCTTTCGCAGTGACTCCCTCGTGCTTCTTGTGCCGCGACAGAAACGTGGAATGGCTATTACAATCGTGGTCTTTGCTGAGTTGTGAAGTTACTAAACATATTTAATCTGGGAGAAGCTCGCCATCATTTGAAGCAATATGAATCGCTTTCACGGCAGTGAAATTTTCACCTGCTTTTCCGAAGACAGGTTGGCGTTGAAGATTCGAGCCTTCACTGATTGTGTTCATGCAGGGGCGTAACTACCTTTCTAGCTTTTTGAATAGACATCTGCTGTGCTGCCCAAAGTTAATGTCAAAACTAAATACACAGCTAGGACTGATGTCGTAATCAAAGCGGGAAAAAGCTACAATTTATTTAGGCTAAACTATATACATTTCGCAACAATTCTGGTTAGGAAAAACACGAACGTGAAACGAGATGTTGCCAACCTAGTGGTAGCCTAATATATGATGATGGAATTGGATTATTAACGGTTTATATAGTTAGCCTCCGCATCTCGGATAAAATTTATTTATTGTTTTTTGTTTACGAGCTTTGAAGTTTCGCTTAGAAGGTAAAAAGCTCGAATAATTATTATGTTCCTGAGTATGGCTTGGTTATACCTTGTTAGTCACAGTGTCAAACAGTAAGGTGATAGCATGCAGTAATGCAAATGGCAGCCTGTGGCATCAGACGGTACGGCGATTGTTCCGATGCCTGTGTGCACTCCTGTGGTGAGGACAGTTTTTCGTAGATCTCCTGATTTAGCTTGGCGACCTAGTTTTCTCCGTTTTTATTAAGGCTTTTTTTTCTCTCAGCATAGCGCGGTTTGTCGGGAACAACGAAATAATACGGAATTGATGAGTTAGTTTTTTTATATTTAATTGATGCAGATGGATTAAAGTGTTTCAGCAGCATTTGTGAAGTTTTTTCTTCTAGCGCGGCGAGGTCTTCGGAACACCCAGTTCGGAATTTCAGCGCTACACACTAGTTATCTTTCTTTTTTTGGCAATTTTTCTTTTTTACTGAGGCTTGGATTCTGCGGCTGTGACATTTGGTATTGGAAAAAGCAATCTTGTTACACATGTGTTTTTTTTTGGTAAAGACGTGATGAGGTTTGGCTTTTATTTGTCCGTTTCTGTGTGTTGCATTGTATTCTTACGTTGGAATCGATACACGAACTACGTATGTCTAGGGTGGAGTGCGCAGAAAATGCTTTACCCCTTGTGTGAAGAGTCCGGCAATGAATTTAATGTCGAAAAATGTTCAGTAGAAAGTAATTACATTTTCATGAGAATTACACTTATGAGTAAACAAACCACTCCATGCTCCTACACTCTTAATGACGTCCCACAAATACACGTGAACCGAAATAAGCAACTTGGTATTCAAAACACAAATAGTCTGTTCTTGAAAGTGCACATTAACTGCGCCACCGATGATGGTAACCGAATGCTTTGTTTAAGTCATTGTAACTTGCCTCCTGCTCTTACCCAGTAAAACTGATGCTGCCTGAAAGAATTGTGCGTTCGAAGATGGACTATGCTGCGGCAGTGGAATAACCGTAGACTAAGTGTCTTTTTGCATTACTTGAACGAGTCCGAAATGGTTCTTCGATTTTGTTGATGTCTTTTCGGTTGCTGTCGTTGGTAAGTTCCTTTTGTGTCGTGTGCTTTTCCTTTATTCTGTAAGCATTTTCACTGCAGTCCTTCGACTCGTAGTATTTTCGTCGTCGCATCTGATGTCTTATGTTGTCAGCGGTTTAAGGCGAAGTGCAGGTAGCCTTTGTACTATGTTTGCTGCAGATGAAGAATGGTAGGGTTGTTTTTCCTTGTCTATATAGGCATAGAAAATGGGAGGGAGTGTTATTTTGGCAATTCTACGGTGGACTGAAACTCAGGATTTTTAAAATTAAAATAAAGAAAAATGTTGGAATAAAAATTTCTTCACCATTTAAAATATACGTCGGCGTTTCTGAGAAATATCATTTGCTAGGCCTGGAATGTTGCGAACTGCGTCTGTGATGTGCCCCTAAGTTAGATATGCCATATATACAGAGGTGGAGGCCCTCATTAGTGTCCTAATAACATGTCTGTATACATTGCTTAAGACGTAATATATGAGTCTGATAAGCATCGTAACGACCCATTATGACAACGCGAGGACGCATTTAGTGCTAGTGCTAGTGTAGACGACGTGTGCTGGCTCGTATAACTAAGCTTATGAGCCATGTTTTTGTTTATTCTTTAAAAGTCGGTATAGAGATTAATTGTTGAAGGAAGCGCCTTTCATTTTGAAACAATAGCAAAACATTTTAAGCCGGCTTACGGAGGCTTCTCAGGGGTCGAATGCCGCTGCCGCCATCAATGAGCCGTCCTTGAACACGTAGCGCATTTCATACAGTGCACTTCGTGCTTATATTTTATTTCGAGGACATAATTCAATGATAATATTTCGTTTCCGCTCTGCGCTATGAAACTTCTTTCTCTTCTTTCCAAAAATCATATTTGCACTTTAATCAAGAAAATTAAGTGAAGTGTTTACAATGAATTTCGAACTTCTGCCATTCAACGCAACGCTTTGAGCTTCGCGTATGAAGAGTTGGGCATATTTAAGAAGTCATAAAAAAGCAAATGATCTCTTGCTTACGGATCAGCAGACGTAAGAAAGCCGTTTAGGTCTTTGTAGAAATTCAAGGGATGGATTTGTACAACGTCGTCGCCTGTTAGAGTAATGTTCACGTTTTCGAATTCCTTATTGAGCAACTTCAAGAGAGGTATCTGAAGGAAAAAAAAACACAAGGCGGTTAATTTCATCCATTCAGTTCAAAGTTATTGACCAATTCTTCACAGCAGAAACCTGGCGGCGTAACTGGTGAGGAATATAAAACGCAGCCAGCTCCTTCACACTTGTTTTTTATGAATTGATTTTAAAGATATACACAACGTGCCTTTACTGTACTGTGCAACTTCGAGGAAGTGTACAAGTAGAGTACAGCATCATTCAAATGCAGTGCTCAGACATGGGACGAGCAACTTGTATTAAACTTCGTAAAAAGATGCACAGATTAAGTTGCTGCGCCACCGAAAGATATAGTCAAGTATTAATATTTAGGACACAAGTCCCATTCAGAACATCTTGCATTTTACTCCATTTCCAAAAATTTGGAACAAGCCCTTTTAGTTCACTTGGCTGCTACATTATGGCGCATAGATTTGAACAGTATAAATAGGGTGCTAGCGCCATATCAGCTGTATGAAAAAGAATGAGCGAGCAGCTGAAGAAAATAAGATAACCCAAGCAGCACAGGTCATTGGCCCAATATTGCAACAGGATAGTCCCATCCTGGTCCTTTGTAGGGCCAGCTTTGCCGATACAGTTGCAATGTTGGGCCAATTACTTGTGCTGCTTGGGAATATGCCTGCAGGCTTACCACGACTGTTGAGAGCTCCCTCGAATTCTTGGTAATTAATGCCCATCGCCACTAACTCATTGAGATAATCGTGTCGCCCGGAATGTTTCTGTTAGGGTATGGTGTCCATGGCGACAGTGTCTGGCTTGCCAGGCGCTGTAATATTGCATTTGTACATAAAATTGGCAGTCGCTCTCTCTTTTCCGGGTCTCCATTGGATCTAGCAGCGGCTCTAGTAATTTCGGTCAGCTCCTTGTGGACTTTCGGGTCTGAGCGCACTAGCACTTCTTCTTACCGCTCAGTCGATGGTTTATTTATCGTTTCTCGTTCGCTCTTGCCTTCGCAAGCTTATGCCATGTTGTATGGGTCCGCCGCAATTCCACAGTGTGCGCATTGTTGCTGGTAGCCTTCTGTGCAGACTGAGTGATGTCTGTTTCGAATCGAGTACGCGTTTGTTTGCATTATTAACAGAACTGTTTACTGTTCGTTGTGCAGCTCGTCATTCGTTGGTGAGTATTCGATTCTGCGTAGCATGGAACGCTGCAGGGTTTCTAAGTGTGTTGTCAGCTGGTTTTAGGATCGTTACCACCGCCTCCAGCTGCCTCTACGCAAATATTATCAGTGAGCCGGCTCGGTAGCCAATACGGAACTCAGTGCGCGACCTGCTCTGTAGTTGCATCGTGGTGACGTCGTCTCTCTCCGATTAACTGCATGATCTGTCAGTCCCGCCTCGAAGCTGTTGATGCGATTCCAAGGCGCCTTCCGGGTTGCATTCCGTTTGCATGCAGTGACGTACCTCCAGGAGAACTTGCCTCACGATCATGGCTCTGGATTCCATCGTATCTTCATAAAACGCGTCGCCATCATGCCTAAGGACAACACAACCTGCTGATCTACCGCCCTTGTTTGAGGAACACGTGGTGCAGAGACTTTTGTCTCCGACTGTACATACTCTGGAATTCAGTTGGTTCATGCTTTGAACGCGAAAGCATTAAGGCCCTGTTACGAAGAAATTCAGGCTTCGACGTTGGCGAGGATGACTCTGTAAGGTGGCGCCCAGAGTGCAACCTAGGATGCAGGTTGGCCACTTATGTCACCTGACCTGGCGGCGTCATCACAACCTGCCCACAGGATAGTGAACAAACTGTCCCCGTGGCAGGTGGCAGGTAATGATTTGTCGCTCGGGAAGAGCAACATGGGCCGCAGGAGGCCCACCGCTGGGAGCACCTGCCATCGCAGGGCAGTGGCACATTGCTTAGCAGCTGCAACACTGCATCAGGAGAGGAGGGACTCTCAGGGATTTATGAATGCAGAGGATGACCTGCATATGTAGTGATTAACTCATTACGCTATCGCGTCATACCTTTAAGGGGGAGTTCAAGTGCCCCTTGCATTTTTTTTATTTCTCTACCTCATAGTTGCATATACAATGAACACAACTAGATAAAAATGCCAGGTGATAGTAGCGGTTTGTCATATTACATCCTATGTGCTTTTGTAAGTCTAGTCACATTCTAGTGTTTGTGCAAGTAAGTCTAGTGTTTGTGCAAGATGTTGGCATCAAACGTTTTCTACTCACATATTCAAGACCATGCGGCAGGCTGTCGGTGGCGTTTGTAATAACGTTTAAAGGTTGTTGCAATCTTGGCTACACTGGAGGAGTTTGCAGCAGCTTAATACGGCTTGAAAAAAAAGGAAGTCTTAAAACCGCACTGCCCTTGTCACATCCCGTCCTGCGCAACTCACATTTTGCACAATCTTGAACGTCACTACAAGACTATCTTCGGTGTTCAGTTCGTTCGGCAGTGAATGAAAGCCGTTTTCACACTTGCAGTGTTTTGTACCAGTGTGATGATGGTGTTGTCCATGGCTTTTTTTCCACGTCCGACCCCCCCTTTAAAGAAACCTTGCATAGCACTGAAGAAACCGCCTCCTGTGCTACCTTTCCGGATTGGTATCTAGTTTTTCTCTGGAGTGTGATCTCTTTACAATGCCTATTTACGATTTACCTTACTGAGGGCGACAAACTGTAAGCCCGTTGTCTACTTCTCAACTGAGTTATTTTGCTTGATTGGTGACTCTTCATCAGACACGACCTCCACATTTTTTCGAAACCTTAGGCCTTAAGAAATTGGTGACAGTGTGCATGCTGCAATGCTAAAGGACAAAAAGCAAAACACAATCCATCAGTATAGCATGCGCGCATCGTGGAGCTTGTATAGTGGTAGGTTCTCTGCGTAAAATTGTATGTACATAATTTAATACACGGTTTTAATATCTAGGTCTGGTATATTATGCCATTTAAGACATGCAAAACTCAGAAATGTGGCGCCAAGGTAAATTCATTATCTTAACGTTTCTTGTGTTGATTCTTGCACTATAAGGCTGCGAAACCTCTGAAGCCCAACGGCTTTCATGATTAAACAGGTCATCTCACTCAAGAGGTTTCAGTTTCAGACTTTTTTTTACTGCATCCTGGTATACATCTGCACAGGAGCAAATTGAAGAATGCGTTCGAACCGTCCGAGCTCATGGCGCTCCTGCGTAGGTCTCAGATAGAAATTTCAACACAAACATACGGCGAGCGGCAGGAAACTCTCTTTTCTTGCATTTAACGTCATAATCATATGTGATGGAGGTCTCTTAGAATAATAAGTGTATAGAACATAAACCACTTACGTTTGTAAAATTTTTTTCCAGTTCCCGTATAGTGGCTTTTTGTCCAACCTTGGGGATAATCATTTCATATCCATCGAGCTGAAAATTTGTCAAATTACGTAATGAAATGAGATGGAACACCGCAAAGTACTACACATTTAGGCATTTTTGCGCAGGTAACATAATATTGCCATACAATGCAAATGTGCGTGGTCAGGTTTATTTATTTTTTTTACTACTGAGATTTGATTTTCAGTAACCCTCTTAATTCCACAGCTGATACTTATTTCTCAGTTTGCCCAACAAGGGATACATTTTAGACGTATATTTTACATCCATCGAGCCTGAGATGGGTCAAATTATGTAATGGAATGAGAAGAAGCAGCGTGCGCTGGCTACTTTACAAACAAAAAAGCAACAAAGGTTCACCATGACATGGAAGGAAGACGCAGACAGAATCATATCACGCAACTCTTTCTCGCGGCTGGCATGCCAGCGTGTGCAAAAGCTTTGGTATTTTATCTGTTTTTCTAAATAAACCTTAGCTTAGAGCACCTTGAGAGTACTTATCCGTCCATTTGTCTTCCTCACGTTCTATATTCTCTGGTCTCAAGACTATACAAAAAGGGACTAGTTCCAATAGTAGTCTCTTGGAAGAAGGTTGCTTGTCCTTTATTAACATGCAAACGTGGTTAACTTTTCATAATTGCTTAGAATAATTCGTGGAGGAAGAAAAGCGATGCTCTCGGACTTTAGTTCATCAGGAGTCATACCTGCTGCACTGGACAAAATTATGTGTTGATTCATTATGTTTCAGTTAGGGCATGACACAATTTGCTGTGTTATGTGATTTTCTGGAAATATTTTCTTACGTACATAGTAGAGGCTTCGTGAGTACTGCAACACAAGCTCAGTAACTTTCATGAGCATTGTTATATTCGTGGTATTCTTCACGAATAAGGCCGCTTCTTTGATAGCTTTCTTGAACTGATCATAATCGTAATGATATAGTTCCGGTTGGTGAAGCTGCAAAATAGAAACCTTATCATCAGCATACTTCGTTGAGCTAAAAGCATGAAGATTGATGCAGTGCACGCCATTGAAAACAGTACCTTATATTCACTAGTTTTTAGAAGTAAACTACAGTGGTGTTGCATACAAAAGCATAAGGAGTAGGGTTAAGGAATGAAAAGCGCATAAAGGTCAACTAAAATTTTCTTGGAATAAATGAACTTGTGTCGTTTATAAGTGCGTGATGCAAACGGTTGTAAGAGTAATCACGCTACTGGGTGAGGACACAAATTGACTGTCACTACTTCGCTAACAAGAAAAGTGAAACGCGCGCTGCAATCTCTTTGAGCTCGGGACCTGAGCAGTCCAACGAAGTGCTGATGGAATGAGAGTTGTGTTTAATCTTAAAACAAATTATTCGGCAGAGCCGGACGCCAAACGTAAGTTACATTCGATGCGTAATCGTATGAGAATATATACTTCACGTGACAAATAGAACCAATTGTTGCTCTCGCCCTCGGCAATCGCGTCAGGCACGTGCGTCAACCTACGTTCTGTGCGAAACTAATAAATGTTACCGTGTTGCGAATACTGCATATGAATCGTAGAAAACATTGGCACAAAAGGATCAATATCGGACTGTACGCGAATATTGGCGAAGAAACAGAGTTGTTCGCGCTTTGAAGGGATGTCGAAAACACTTAAAAAATAGAAGGCGATCCCGGATAAAGACTAGAAGAGGCAGCTGGCGGAGCAAGTGCAAAAATTAATTCGCAAACTAACCTACGCGATGAAAAATCTGGCAGCGGGCAACATAATGGACGGAGTAGAGCCAACTTTTATACTTTCGTTGTTTTACTAAAAATGAACGTTTTCTTCCAGGCAATATTAGCGTAATCATAGTAATGCGAAGGACCTCACGTGGCCATTAGGCGAACTAAAATAGTTTCAGTTTGAGGAGCTTCGTTTTACCGCCAACATGTAAGTTTTTTTTTTCTTCACGCACACTGTTGGACGCACGACGAGAGTGCCTGGCCAGGTATTTTCCTCGCGTACAGTGCCTGTTGGTCAAACTGTTTACAATCACCGTAAGCTGGCCCGTCTGCCCGCTGATATTCCGAAGGCGCTGTATGGCACCTCCTTCCGGAGGGACGAGGAGAAAGCGCTGCAGAATTTAAGTATGCGCCTTTCATGGGAGAACAGCAATAAAGCCGAGGCATGACCTGAATTTCTCTCATTTCAGAGAAACAACTGGTGCAGACCTAGCAGTGGGCTAGCGCGGCAACCTGTACCACCTCGTAAACCACCAGCCTGAAAACAACATGCACCCGCGCCTTTTTCTCACAACAGAGGCCTCGGCCCTAGAGGCGCGTTTCTTGCTCCTCCGCCGCAATTCCGCTTCATCTAATGACATTGTCACTTCTTAGTGATCTATCTGGGTGCAACAGTCACCGCTGCTGTACGCCCTTCGCCCGGCATAGCCGTGTTCAAATGTTGTGTCAGCATTAATCAAATAACTAATGGGATCGTTTGAAACCTATCTTTAATTCGATAAAATCGTTCGCATCAAACTGATTTCTGGTCTCATGTCCGACATTATTTCTCCCATAATTAGCAAAATATTCAAGGCTAACGTTTTTCGTATGAATTTCAACCTGAAGTGATTACAGCTATAGAGCTGATATATCAATAACCAGTTTTCATACCTCTTTTTGTGATCAAAGTTGGGAATTCGTGTGTAAAAACATCTTAAAAGTTTCGTGTCTCCTCTAATTGGCGGCTCAGCTTTGGCATGCGGAGCAGAAGATGGCCTGATTATATAATTGGGTAAACATATTTTTATTCTGTGAAGAAAAATAGGCTGACGTTTTTAGGCGTAATAAAATGATTTTTAAAAATTGTTCGCAAAATTCATTTCATAAAAATAAGCATTTTCTATTCCCGGTTCTTTAAAAGTTTACCTAAAAGTTATTTACTTGGTAAGTTGCTGTTTTTTTAGCTGTGGCACTCTGTCGGATATCCGGGCTACTTAGCAATGGACTGACAGAAGTGTATATCTTGCGGCCTGTTTTCATCAAACAGGATATCAGTGATCGGCCGAAATTGTTTCAGCAAATCGTATACTTTGTGGCCATGGCGTGAAAATTAATATTAAAGACTAATATATTCGAGCGTTCAATCGGAATCTAACGCCAAACTCATGAACCTACCACTACCGCGTCAATGAAAGCTTTAAAGACTGCCTGAATTACGTTTAGTTCAATCTAAAAAACGCTTGAAGCCATTATAAGCATCTCCTCTGGGATCACATTTGGGCAGGTCTTCCAGTATTTGTTGGTTTAGAACAGCTCATATTGTTTAAATGGCAGTTACAGAATTTCTAAGTAGAAAGAAATCTACCTTTGGAATAAAGATACTCCGATGAGCTCTAGCTACTTTCTGTTAACTTCATTGCACTGGAATTTGCGGTATTCAAGATATACAAAAATACTGTATTACAACAGGACAATACATATACTCAAGCATAAACGCAGCAAGATAAATGAAAAATAAAGCCATCGTATTATGATCAATTGTTCAGTTATTACCGATGCTGAAAAATAACATCGCAGAGCACATTGTCTATGTATGAGATTGTGAGAAGTTTAATCTTGGCAGGCAGCTTCAGAATATTTATGTGCGTGTCTCTTCTACATTATTTCTCCTGTTCTGTCTCATACCTTTCAACTATACCGCTCTTCCGCCGTTAACTTCTTTTCATTAGTGAAAGTGAACATTAATTTTACAATTATCGCTACGTATACTTTCCTTTCCTTACGAGATTGACACAATAAAAAAACACTATATTAATACAACAGTCACTAATGCCTGGATACTTTTAATATCTGCGTATGCCTCGAGGGATGATGTTACCTCCTCCTGCTTCGCTCCACATTATCGTCATTTGAATTCCCCATTCAGGTCTTCCAACATTTGAGTAAACTAAAATTTATTTCATTCGCATGCAGTGTGGTGTTATATTTTCATTATAATCTTACGACTCATTGCAATTTTAGACTGATTTCTGTATTTGATATGCTTCCGTATTTTGTGCAAGTCTCTTTGCGCCTTTACGAACTTACCGAGGAGTCAGTTGATTTCACCAGAATTTTTTTCGTGCTTGCCTTTTACAGATGCATTTCCATCAGAGAAATATTTTAGTCTTACTGTTGCAGCTTGTGTCCGTAAAGTCTGTGTACTAGGGGAACTACTTATGTCTTATGTACATCCTTTGAGATGTCGGTATCCGTTGTATCAAAAGACTGATTGTGAATGCGGCGAAATATGTTCACCGGAAATAAGGGTCCAGATTTGTGGCTTTCGTCATGAAAACCACAAATTAAAAAGAAACATCTATGCTTCATGGTTTCCGGTGACTGTTTGCTCCTGTCATGTATGTCATAACGAGCACATCTTTCCGTTCTCTTGTCTGTTGAATAGTTTAGCGAGGGCCTCGGATATGAAAGTCTTGATGCCATAGGCAGCATAAAAGAGTTTTCGCAATGCGTCCACTCTCTCCGTTGGATCAAAATCCTACGTGGTACTCACGGTAGTACAGTATGTAGTACGTCTGCCGCTATTAACCATGGTGGCGCTGGTGAACACTCTCAAGGTTCGGTTACACTACACATGAATACCGCCATAGCAAAGATTGGACAGCCGTCGCCGTAGCTTAGTTGGTAGAGCACCGCACGCGATTTTCGGGGTCGTAGGTTCGGATCCCCCTGGCATCATGTGGTTGTTGTTCTTCTGCTTTAGTGATCTCTCATTGATGACAAAAAATATGCCCTATTCTCTTTTGTTTCGGCGACTGTTGGCCTCCATCATTTATGATTTTCGTGTACGTAAGAGGTTCGTACCAAGAACAGCAGAACAGCTCCTCTTTTATAGCACATCGGATGCTCCTTTCACCACTCTTGGAGCGCGTTTAACTATAATTTTTTTTAGTCTTCCACGTGTGTTTAGTTTTCACCGCATCTCAGGCACTGAGAGGGCGCTCGGGGCATGTGTCGCATGCGTAGCATGGGCTCCGAGATTTTCGAAGATCTTGAGCGGAAAAAGACATCGGACCACTGAAATTTTCAGCTGAATCGGCGTCGGAAGTTGGAGGAATGAAGTGGACATCAACAACGGACCGCTAGGCTCCTTTGTGTGGACTATTTTCGGTATTCGAAGTTTCCACGTGGTCCGGCGCTACTAGGCCTAATCTAGGCCTAGCGCCAACAAGGCCTCGGCGGGCGCTCCGCGGCACTACTGGGCCACGGCACGGTCGTGATGGAGGTCCTAGGCACTCAAGGCCTTACTCCAAGCACACGGAACACCGATTTAGTCCGAAGGCGGAAAATCAGGAGATGGAGGCAGAGCCGGCCACCACGTCGCGAGCCCCCGAGCAGCGGGAACGCGAGGGTTCGGCCGAGGCCATAGAAGAGAACGACAGAGACCCGGACGCATGGCAGACGGCGGGACCGAGACGAAAGAAAGGCAGGAAAGCCGCGGCGAGGAACGAATTCAAGGAATCCCAACAAATCGAGGGAAACGTAACAGCGACCGACAAGAAGACGTGCGGGCGGACAGATGAGTGGTAGAGGCCGGAGATGCCACCGTTGCACAAGGACGACTATAAGATAATCTTAAGGCCTAGGGGAGGACTAAGGATCCGTGAACTAGAACCGTTTCAAGTCATGAGAGCAATAGTACAAGAATGCAAAGAAAAAATCAAGGCGGAGGACTTCATAACAAGGATCAGACCAGGATCCAACATCGTAATTGCAAGCGTTCCGGACGAAGAGAAGGCCAAGACAATCACGAAATCCAGAAGCTGCAGTTTGGAGAGAATGGCTGCGAAGTACTCCCGTACGCAGCCACAGGAGGAGACTACAAAAGAGCCGTGATCCACGGAATTCCGGCCGGAATAACAATGGAATAGTTACAATCTAACCTACGAATAAGAGCACAATAGGTAACCTTCATGTGGGCACGAGCCGTGGGGAAGTCAAAGACGGCGCTCTTATTCTTTGACAGACCCATCGTGCCAAAATGGGTGATATATGAAGGCGTCGAGCTAAGCACGCACTTATACAGACCAACCAGTGAGGTCTGCTACAACTTACCTGTGGTACAGCAGTGGAACGGGGAGTCCACCTCTTTGGACTCATCTACTATCTGTAGTTCGCCGATCCTCTTCCTTAGCTTCTTACTGTGTGTCTGTGTCTTCCATTTCCTTGTTAGCCCTCTCCTGGCCTCCCACAGATGGAGTAGGTGGGAGTCGACTTCCGGTTCTTCTTCTGTTCTTTTGACCTCTTGGGTATGTCTGGCCTGGATCTCCTGTAGCTGCTCGCTCCACTACTTGGACGAGGTGATGTCACCCTTTAGATGTTTGCATGCTTGCAAAAATTCGTGCCAGTTCGTGATCTTTATGATTCCAATTGCCCTTCTTATTTTCTGCGACTCTATCGTGGTTCTTAGTATATAGTGGTTGCTTCCTAGGTTTTCCACGAGGTTGTCCCATTCCGCGCCACGCGTGTTTTTGACGAAACTTGGACCTGGACAGGGGTGTCCGGACTCACGCTGTTGCCGGTCCTAGTGGGCTGGCTCTCGTCCGTCAACAGTGTACATCCCGTGCTTTCCTCTGCTTCGTCGATGTGCTTTCCCGTCTTGCGGTCTTTCTTGCATCCACATCTCTAGCCATAGGCGTTGAAGTCGCCTAGGATTACTTGGGCGTTGTTCTTTGCCAGTCTGCTTGCTTCACAAAAAAGCTTGGAGAAGTCTCCATCCCTTTGTTTCGGCGGGCTATGAACGTTAACAACAAAGATGCTCTTACCTTTCTTTTTGGGAATTATTTCAATTGCTACGTGCTCTAGCTTGGTGTCTGGGATTTCATCGTGTTC
This sequence comes from Amblyomma americanum, assembly GCA_030143305.2. Taxonomy (NCBI): domain Eukaryota; kingdom Metazoa; phylum Arthropoda; class Arachnida; order Ixodida; family Ixodidae; genus Amblyomma; species Amblyomma americanum. The sequence continues at coordinate 37,062 of JARKHS020012563.1, read as the reverse complement.
TATGATGGTAATTCTCTTACTAATTAGGGTATCTGTCCGTCCTCTCTCCTGGCAATCACAGCTCCTCAAGGTTGGGGTTATGTTGGTCTCTTGTAGAGCTATTATGTCGGGTTGCTTCTCTTGTCTTTCTATGAATGTTTGCACGAGCCCCTGCTTTCGCCTCTAGCCCCTGCAGTTCCACTGCCAAAACTTTATTTCTTTGTGTCCCCCAATATAATTCGTTCTCTTGACCGTTGTCCTGACTTTCAATTCCGAACCTTATTTCGTTGAAGAGTCGGTCCCTGGCTTCGTTCGTTATTCTTTGGGTATTTTGGTTCTTGACATAGTTTTTGCAGTTTTGCTCTACTATGCCCCCTTCCGTTCTATGGTAGCTACCTTGTTTACCATTACATCGTTTTCTTGCTCGATCATCTCGAGCTTCCCGTGTATTTTTGTATTTTCCCCATTATGTATTGCATGAAGTTCTCTAATTTATTTTGAGATGACTCTTTCCCCACTGTTGGGGCCTGGACCCGTTCTCTTCCTTTGCTCCTCCAAAATATACACGACCCTATCTAGCTTCTCTTGGAGCCACCTGTTTTGCTCATTGGCTTGTTTAATTTGCTCCCAGAGCCAACTATTCTCTTTCTCGAATTTTTCCTCTATCTTTTTTATTTTAGCCGTTTCGGGCTGCAGTGTTTCTGGAGGTCCCGCTTCCCAGCTCATCTCTTCTTTTCTGTTCTTCGTTTTTGCCTAGCCCACCTGCGCCTCCGGTGCCTTGGCCTCCAGGGGTGGGAAGGACTCGTCCCTGTCCCTGTTCCGGCTCCTGGTCCTGAACTTGCTTCTACCGCACTGAGCCCCAGGCTGCCTGCCTTGATCTCCTCCGGAATCGCCTTCCCCTTGCCACGGTCGTCCCCGGCTTTGACTTCGGCATCTGTTCTACGCTCCTTTCTTTTCTTCGCTGCGGCCTCGCAGCTCTTCTAGCTTCTTGAGTTTTATAGTGCACTCTCTCGTTCCTGTGAGGTGGTCCCCGCCGCAGGTCAGGCACTTGGATGTGCATTCGTGCCGCTTCTCCGGGTTTTTCTGTCTGCAAGTTCTCCAGGCCTTGGCCTCGGGCATGGGACATTCGTCCGGGCGGTGCCCAAGTTCTCCGCAGTTGTAGCAGACCTCCCTGGTTGGTCTGTATAAGTGCGTGCTTAGCTCGACGCCTTCATAAACTACAAAAAAGTATGGTGGGGCAGCCAGAAAAAGAATGTAAACCAATATTCCCCTGCCTGTGCCACTAAGTATAACAGGCATAAACTACAGAAGGAAGCCGAGAGTTATGCAAACCTCCTCGCGAGGCGAAGCAGGGACGACTTCAGCGACCAAATGAACAGCACACTCAATACCGCCAAAAACGTGAAGAATAATCAAGGCCCTGCTCGACCCGGCCAAAACCAGGTCGGAGGGCAACAAAGCAATCCAGAGGATGATTCACACCTTCGAGGGTGACGACAACGAGCTCCTTCAAAGGATAGAGAAAGAGGTATACGGCATCGAAAAACCAGACGCCTACGACAAGGAATACCAAGGCGAAGACAACCCGCACCTGGACAGACACATAACAAGAGAAGAGGTCTATGCAGCGGTCAAGGCGGCGACGCGAAACACCGCGGCCGGTGCAGACAGAATAAGAAACTCTATGATAAGAAACCTCAGCGATGAAGCTGTCGACCAACTTACCCAGTTCACCAACGAGCACTGGGAGAAAAGAACGGTACGAGAGGAGTGGAAACACGCCACTGTGGTGATGATTCCCAAACCCGGAAAGAAGCACCAAATAGAAAACTTCGGGACGATATCGCTAACGTCGTGCCTAGGAAAACTTTTTGAGCGAATAGTCACCCGTGGACTACAGCAACACCTAGAAGAGAAGGGGCATTACCCGGACCACATGATCGGTTTCCAGGCAAAGGTGTCCACGCAGGACGTCCTCCTTCAGATAAAAGAAGTCCTAACGCAAGTCCAGTACTATGGCGAAAACGTTAGCATGGCCCCAGACGTCAAAGGCGCTTTTGATAATGTAGGCCACGCCGCCATCATGGAAGGATTCAACAACGCCAACTGCGGAAAGAAGATACTCGATTACACCAGGGCCTTCCTCAGCAACAGGATAGCCACGGTAGGAATCGGGGAGCTCAGATGAGAAAAAAAAATCAACACTCCTAACAAGGGCACGCCTCAAGGCTTGGTCATATCATCGGTGCTCTTCAACGTAGCGATGACAGAACTAGCAAGAAGACTCGAAAAGATGGAGGACATCGGCTTCGCAATATATACGGACGACAACACGATATGGGCCAACCAGAGAACGCTAGGACAAAAAGAGTAAACTTTACAATAAGGGGCGACGTGTGTGGAAGAGTATGTGAAAGAAAGAGGACTGGCGTGCTCCACTGAAAAGTCGGAGATCCCCAGAATCCAGAAAGGGAAGAAAAACCCGGAGAAGGTAGAAATCCTGCTCGAAGGAAGCCATATTCAGGAGAGGGAACAGGTCAGAATCCTCGGAATGTGGATCCAAACAAACAGGAGATGCGGATTCCAATCAACCGGCTTAAGCTGGCTGAGACGCAAGTTGCAAGAATGATAACCAGAGTATCGCAGAGAAGACATGGCATAAAAAAGTGACACTCTGAAACTCGTAAGAAGTTTGATCATAAGTAGGGTGACGTACTCCCTCCCATACTTCCAAACAACCCAGGAAGAAAGGGACCAAATCAACGCAATCATTCGAAAGACGTACAAAACGGCCCTTCATCTGCCGATGCGCACAGCAAACGAGAAGTTACTAGCACTCAGCATTCCCAATACATTCGAAGAGCTGGAAGAGGCACAGCTAGAGACGCAAAAGGAAAGGCTGATGCAAACAAGAAGCGGCAGAAGAATCCTAGAAAAGTTGAGATACAACTTAGAAAAAGCACTAGAGAAGGAAGCAGACATCTCCGCCAACATCAGAGCCACTAATAAAGTCTGCTCGCTCCCCAAAAACATGGACCCAAACCTCCACCCGGCTAGGAGAAAGGCGAGAGCAAAATACATCGAAGAGAAACTGGCGGTCAAAGAAAATGCAGTATATGTGGACACGTCAAGATATAGAGGAAGAGACGTGAGAATGGCAGCGGTAGCACTCAACTGGGAGGGGGCAGAATTTGTTACCGCATCCATTAAAAACGGTACGGTTGATGAGGGCGAGAAACTCGCAGTTGCTCTAGTGAGCGCCGAAGGCAACCGGATAGGAAATTCTTTAACCATCCTAACAGACTCGAAAGAGGCGTTCAGGAACTATATGAAAGGAAGGATAGGTAAATGTGCAAAACAGGTCCTAGGACAAGTGGCTCCAAAAAAGGACCAGGCGAGGCATGTTATTTTCTGGGTACTCGGACATGCGGAAGTGTGGGGCAACCTCAGGGTTGATGAGACCGCTTGAGCTTTCACAAACTGAGCCTCTCATCCACTCAGGCCGGAGGGGGCCTCAGAAAACGGAATGCCCACATTCTCAGAAAACACCAATTACTACAGGGGGGTAAGGAAAAGATATCCGGAACCTCACTCAGCCTCACTCAGGAAGAGGCGGTCACATGAAGGAGGCTGCAAACAGAAACCCTAGCTAATCTTTTCATATTAAATAAGATGTATCCAACGCAGTACAGGGACACGTGCCCCAAATGAGCAGGCAGACCCACGGTATATCACACAACGTGGGAGTGCAAGGACAATTATAGTTTCCATAATCAGAAAGAACCGTGTCGGCAGCAGTGTGAAGAAGCGCTTTCTAGCCACAATCCAGCCTTCCAACGAAGGCTGGTACAACATGCTGTGAAAGCTGACAGATCCAACGGCCCTGGAATACGGGCTCCACTCGCTGAAGAGGATAAAGACATAGCAAGATGAATACGACCTCTGCACTTTGAAGTGTATAGAAACTAGAGCAGTAAAGTTATTCTATCCTATCCTATCACCACATCTCAATTTTTTTTGTTCAAATAATCGCCCTTTATCGGCTGTAGAATCAACTCGGCATCCGAAATGAAGCAAAATATGGCATGATTTTGTATCGCTAAAATATCAACAATTATAAACTGACAGACACTGCCACTTTGCGATCGTTAGGAACAGTAGACAATGATAGAAGCTGATATGCAACTACACAACTTGTACCGGTTTTCTTGCCCCATAAAAAAAAAAAAACTTCCCAGTGCGTTCACATTGAACGGTGTGTTCAGTGGCTCTAGGTTGGCATTACTCTTAGGGGCGAGAAATGCATATACGGCAGCCTGCATTTTCTGTAACTTTTTGTTTCCATCGCATTATACGCATTCGGCAATAACCTTGAAGTAAACGACTTTCACATCGCACTTATTCCTGACTTCCGTATTAATGGTCGCACGTGGACGACGGCAAGGTCTGCGAATTAGTGATTCTAGGTTGCTTCTTAAGTCTGTATGCATGCACAAGTGTTTAATATTGTTAATGCTTAATACAATGACAAATACGAGCTAGAAAGCAGGTCACAATCAATACCGCTGTTTAAATTATTGTTTGGGGCCATTAGATTACAAAATATGCCTCTAAGCTCTTAGTCGAATGATTTTGACGACTCGTTCAGCAAACCTTTTTGAAAGCTGATTCCTGGCACGTTGCACAGGGTTGCTATCTCTTGTTTGCCACTACCTCTACTTATGAAGCCGCCTGTTCCCCTCTTTCACAAGCACGAAATGAAGAAGAAAATGGCTATTTACGACCCCTATGTGCTCACAAATGATTACAGGAATAATTTTTATGACGGCCCGGACAATGTATCGGTCACCTATTTGACAGATTTGTTGAAGTGACATAAGTTCTCTTTCCGCGAAAGAAGCACAAATTATTAAAATAACCTGGCCAGTTTTGTGGTGAACTTCACTTCACTTCACTTTATTACCTTAAAGACCCCACTTTGGGGGTGTTACATAAGGGGTGGGAGTACAAATATGGGTTGAATATGGTTGCTTACATGATATTTATGAAATGCATATTTAAATTGTTCACAAAACTTGATTGGCAGGTGATGGCATCAACGTCGTGGGGAAGGCCATTCCAGTCTTTAGCAGTGCGAAGAAAAAAGGATGCGGAAAAAGTGACGGTGCGGGAGCGTTGGCATGACACTTGCAGTGGATGGCCGGTGCGATGAGATATGCGAGCGGGCGGTGTGATGTAGGGTGGTTGTCCGAGGGAACTGTAAAAAAACTTATGAAACAGACTAAGAGAAGCAATGCGACGACGATGGGCAAGAGTTGATAAACCTGATTGTCGTTTAAGTGACGATACACTGATGTCGTATGAATAGGCAGAATGAATGAACCTCGTGGCGCGATTTTGGACAGATTCTAGTGAACTGATGAGATATGCTTGTTGCGGGCTCCAGATAGCAGATGCGTATTCTAGTTTTGGTCGAATTAGTGATTGGTAGGCGAGAAGTTTAATACTTTGAGGGGCGTGCCGTAGGTGACGTTTCAAAAAACCCAATGACCGGTTAGCTGATGCGACGATGTTCGTTACATGAGAGCGCCAGGAGAGATCCTGGCACAAGGTGACACCGAGGTACTTGTATGAGTATACAGATTCTAGTGGAACGTTGGCAACGGAGTAAGAGAAAATATGGGGGTTACGCCGGCGGTGAAAAGATACGAGTTTACATTTATTAGGATTAAGCGACATTAGCCAGTCATCGCACCAGGCATGCACTGTGTCAATGTCGTTTTGCAGCTGTGATTGGTCAAAGGTGTTGGAAATCGTGTGGTAAATAACGCAGTCGTCTGCAAACAGACGAACATTGCAAACCAGGTTTGAGGGTAAGTCGTTTATGTAGATTAAGAATAGGAGGGGAGCAAGTACAGAACCTTGGGGTACGCCTGATGTTACTGGAAGAGGGTTGGAACTCTGGCTATTAACGAGAACAAACTGGGAGCGCTTAGAAAGGAATTCTTCGATCCACAATAAGACGTTAGGATGCAGTTTTAGCATGGTTAGTTTTAGCAGTAAACGCCTGTGGGGAACTTTATCAAATGCTTTAGCAAAGTCTAGAAAAATAGCGTCAGTTTGTAAATTTAGGTCGAGGTTAGAGTGAACGTCATGAAGAAAGACGGCCAGTTGAGTTTCACATGACAAACCCTTGCGAAACCCGTGTTGTGAGGGATGAAAGAAGTTGATAGCGTCAAGAAAGTCCATGATTTGAGAATAGATGACGTGTTCCATGATTTTGCAAGGTATGCTGGTTAATGATATCGGACGGTAATTTAAAGGAGAATCTTTGTTACCGGACTTAAAGACGGGAATGACCTTTCCCACTTTCCAGTCATCCGGAATGGAACCTGTAGAAAGCGACTGTGAAAACAATAACAATAAGAACATTGCAGAAATATTATTAGTGTTGCGCAGTATTTTGGAGTTAATTTCGTCGACGCCGGCCGATGATGAAGTTTTAAGGTTTAAGTTTTAAGACGCTAAATACACTGACAGCTTCAGTTTCAGAGGCTGGTTTAAAAGGATTCTAATTTTCGCGCACAAGCTATGTTGAGAGCGGCAGCAGCAATGTAAACGGTTGGTACAGGACAAAGATTTTAATCTTATTTATGTTCAGAACATACTAATGCAACAGGCCCAAAATTTCTGGAGGTTTGCTTGCGAGGGAACTAAGAAACCTAATCTGTGTGTTAGTTCGCTCTCGATCGCTGGTTATATTCCTAATGCAACCGACATGCAACATTTGCCCGTAAAGTTCCGAGACTCAGTCCATTAAGAAAAATGCGTTTAGAATTGGAATCATTTGTAGAGCACCCCTTCGAAATAGTCTCCCTTGCAGTATATACACAGTTCCAATGATTTTTGAGGTCTTGGAAACAGTTGGAAAGCGCTTCTTTTGGCAGGGCTGCAGCTCCTTTGTCGTGGCGTCTTCAATGGCCTCCACGCTCTCCATCCAACGACCTTTTAGGGCACCCTCCCCATGCGAAAAAATTGCATGGGGAGAGGTCAGGCGAGTATGGTGGATGGAGAAGTACAGTAATGATGTGCTTAGTGAGGAATTTTGTCACGTTGATAGCAGTGTGCGGCCTTTCGTTATCGTGGAGTAGGCTCCATTCTCCAGACGCCCATAAGCCATGGCGACGGCGTCGCAGTGCATCACGCATGTGTTGGAGCACGCGGATATAAAACTCCTCATTCAGCGTCTGCCATTGTGGGACGAAATCATGGTGTATGACACTTCTGGCATCGAAAAAAAACTATCAGCATCGTCTTTGTTTTGGTCTTCTGTCGCCGCAACCGGTCTCGACGCCGGAGAGTTTGTTGACCGCCGTTCGGCGCTCTGCCTCTTTGTTTGAGGATCGTATTGAAAACACCATGTTTCGTCTTCAGCAATGATGCTGTCGACGAATGCAGCATCCTCCTCTGCCTCGGCGAGCAAATCAGCGCTCACTGATGCCTGCGTGTCCTTCTGGTCCTGTGTGAGGGAGTGTGGCACAATTATGGAATTCAGCTTTCGTTTCCCCAAGTTCTCACGGAAAATTTAGTGGCATGTTGTCTTACTAATGTCGCGAGCATCTGATAGCATGAGGACTGTAATGGTGCGGTCTTGCTGTACGATTTCCCTGATCCGAGCCACGTTGTTATTATTCCGTGAGGGTGAAGGGCGCCCCTGCATTGTGTCGTCCTTCACCGACATTTTTCCCGAAACGAACCTCTTGTGCCACTCGAAAACTCGCACCCGCGATAATTTCTCGTTGCCGTAAGCGTCACGAAGGAGCCCATACTCCTGTGTGGCTGTCTTGCCAAGCTTCACACAGAATTTTATGTTTACACGCTGTTCGAGGTGGATGTCCATCTCTCCACGTTCACTCACAGTAGAATGCGCCGACGCCTAGTGACAGCGTATTTTTTACATTTATTGCCATCTAGCGGCTGCCACAGCAATTAACATAAATAGCTCAGGTTAGCACAAGAAGATGGCGCTACGCATACGCACCAACATTTGGGGAATCATTTCTACATAAGAAAATAAATCCGCCTCAAAACTTTACGGACAAAGGTTGTAGTCTAAAGCTCACATCGGACTTCTCATATGTGTTCATGAGAAAATGGCTCTATCGAGACTGTTGTGCAGTCTCTAGATTCTAGATGGCGATACACACGCTATGCATCGTGTAAGAGAGGAAACAGTCTGTCCATTTGATATCTGTGTTCTTTTCAGCACTAAGCACTGTGTCGACGTTACGGCGCCACTACTAGAACCTTTGCTGGCATATTAATAAATACGTGGCAGAAGTCGACAATCCAAATGTTTGAAAGTTCCACAAGTCTACCAATGCGAGCTACAGGCCACCAAGGCGTATTTAAGGCGGCCGTTGCAGCCCATTACATATAGGAGATTCAATGGCTTGAATAATAATTTAGCAGCAGAGACGACACACTGAGCGTGAAGTCCTGATCTCATCCGACGAACGCGCGATAGGATTTGCGCGACGCTAATTGTTTCAAGTGGCACAAATGATGTTCCGCAGGCACCCTGAATTTGTGCAGTTCCTGAAATTTCGTTAATCAGTGCAACTAATGGTACATGGTTGTGCGGAATTTTTGTCGTTTTTACTACGAGAAAAATGCGATCTCGACGCTTTTCCCAATGTCTGATGCCATTTTCTGCAAAGTGAAACTCCTGTGACGTCACAAAAATTTTAGGAGGCTCGACGCGTAAGTCGAAGGCTGGCCCAAACTCTGCCAGAACGTATATCGAAGTTCGGAAAGAATGCATCACCGCTCGGCCGAACGCCCGCAAAAAGTTTCGCTTTTTCGAAGTGTGCACGGTTGACACATTAATAGCATGGAAGTGCGCCGAGCTTATCTTCAGTCTTATTGGTCTCATTGAAGTATTTGAAAAGGGAAGCGTGAAATATTAACCCATCATCACAAGAACACTGTAATGATACCGTTCACTTATGGAGGAACTTGATTGAAGAGTTCTGCACTCTGAAGTACCCGACGATTACGGATATATTGTTCTTCGTGAGTCATGTGTCCAACGAGGTGCGGACCAACCAACATTCTTGGGGTTGAGAGTAAGTTTGCGCATACTTAGCACGGCGACATTCCCTAGCAGGTGACTATTCGGTAATGTGCTCTGAGTAGACGTGAGCAGACGCCTTGAGCTGCAGACACTTGAGTGTGCTTTTGTCGTGTGAAATTCAATCTTTTGCACCTTTTCGTTGGTCCACCAGGACGTGCACATGGCGGCTCTCCAAGGAGAAGAAGCTCATCAGAAGAGCTTTGTTTCTTCTGCAGACGATTACAGCTCTGTCATACTGCCATGGGCTTATAGACTTGAAGGCAGTCACGGGGCGTCGTATTTCTACGGCAGGTCATTTAATCTTTTTATTTGCATGACGCATGGCGGCGACGAGGCAAAAAGCCACATTTCGCAGTCTGACCGGACCTCTTCCTCGACAAGTAACAGTGGGTCATGCGACAACATCCAATATAACAGCCTAATCAGAAAAAGCAAGAATTTTAACTTTAGTAGTTTCATGGTTCAAAGGGACACATTTACTATGTGCACCGAACTTCCATGGTTAAGCTTCCCGTGGGTGGACGGGTTCCTCCTCATTTTGCGCGAGATCAAGTTGCATTGTCACTGGCTTCTGGCAGCGCACCGTCCGTCCAAATATGCCGTAATATTTCTTTTAACTTTCTCAGCACCACCCAATTCCAATAGCTTCAGTCGGGGCTTTCGAGACCTTTATTAAATACTGCGTCTTCCTTATCCAGTTATCTTCATTGGCATATTTTTTTTCGTTCCCATTAGATTTCATTATTCAACGCATACAGCACGCTAGTGACTTTACTATCAGTCGACATTTCATAATAAATGACGCAATGAATTTCAGAGAATTTGAGAAAAGCAGAAACATTTGAGAGAGAAAACTCCCCTGAAGTATTAGGTGACAATCTTTTTTGGTGTCTTACCACATATTTATAATCTTTCAGTGTATGTTTACCAAGCCAAATGGAATTGAAATTTTCCACAATGCCAAATATATTGCACAATAGTTAAAAACCAAGCTACTTGTATTCTACACTCTTTCTGTACGTTAAAACGTCCAAATGAATAAAAACATACCTGGAGAACGCGAGATGTGGAGTTCTTCGGGTCCCTTTTCACGTAGACGTCAAATATTCCTCTGATTCCGATCTCCAGAAACATATCTGTAGCATTACTTGGTAGTGTGGAATTTATTTCGAAGTCATCAACTATTGGCCAGTCGCCAAATCCATAGGATGATAGTACATTGAGCAAACCATCTATTCGCTCTTCGGGCTCTGGAGAAGCTGCAAAGGTATTTTATAGCCCAAGTAAAATGCAAACTCGGCTTTCTTTTACAACCGAAGAAGGAAAGCATTTAACGTGAAAGGCTCTGCAATATAAAAAAAATATATTCAATATTCAATTGTGCTCTCTACGCTATCAATAGGTTTCTAGAAGCACAGTTTGCACAAAAAAAAAGCGTAGGGTGCAGTTGAGCTCAGTTAAGATACATATGCAAAAAATATTTATGCTGTAGTCGTATATGTAACAGCGAAATATTATAGAAACTGACGCAATTTTTTTTTATTGCGCAAATGTGCCCCTCGGCATCAATTAGTCATATGCATGTGCAGGCCATTGTCGGCTATGAATCCGGCCCGTTATTGGGGCACATGGGTCTAGATTCGAGTGTCCGGTGGTCGGCTGAGGTGGTAGCCCTGAATGCCCAGGTGTCGCTGGCGTGCCGCCTGAAATCCCTGGCAAGTTAGTATGGAGTGAGCTAACCTCGCTTCAGTAGAAGAGAGGCAGTGGAGAAACGCGGTCTGTGATGTCCAGTGGGCCCTGACCACAGGCGTCAGCGCAGCATCCACCGGTATTCTCCTGAACGCCACCTCCTCACGGCGAGTTAAACCGCCGGGAAGGTTGGATCCACGCGGTAGAATTAAAGCACGTGTAGAGCGTCGGTGAAGTTCCCTTTCATGCAGTACGGTGTCTCCTGTAGATAATTTTAGTAAAGGAAGCAGGTATGTCACTTGCAGTGGATGGGACACACTGTCCGCTTCCCGAAGGTGGCGCGTATTGCGTCGAGCCCACATAACTCGGACAGGGCATGGGTAAGATTGAATTCACGATGATTCACACATCGACAACAATGCCCAGGGGACAGGCTACATGCAGTAGAGCCCAAACGGCTTGTGTTGAGTCGGTATATACGAGAAGGCTGTTCAGCGGTGGAGCACATGGTAGGTCCTTTGAAGTAGACGAGCCATCAGAAGTGGCAATGAGTTCTGCTATCACACTGGGAAGCGGCGCTTCAGTGATGTAAGAACATATCTGGTGTACCTAAGGTAGAGCTGGTTAGAGATAACTGGTCTGATGCCTTGTGCTTGCGCCCAATAAGGAAGGGCGTCAGGCAAGGAGACACGATCTCGCCAATGCTGTTCACCGCATGTTTACAGGAGGTATTTCGAGGCCTGAATTGGGAACAGTTGGGAATAAGAATAAATGAAGAATACCTAAATAACCTGCGATTTGCTGATGATATTGCCTTGCTGAGTCACTCAGGAGGTGAACTGCAAATCATGATCAATGAGTTAGACAGGCAGAGCAGATCGATGGGTCTGAAAATTAACATGCAGAAAACCAAGGTAATGTTCAACAGCCTAGCAAGGGAACAACAGTTCAGAATTGGCAGCGAGAGCCTAGAAATTGTGACGGAATACGTCTACTTAGGGCAGGTAGCGAGAGCTGATCCGGATCATGAGAGGGAGATAACTAGAAGGATAAGAATGGGGTGGAGCGCATATGGCAAATTCTCGCAGATCATGAGTGGCAGTTTACTAATTTCCCTTAAGAGGAAAGTGTGCAACAGCATAATCTTACCGGTACTCACCTACGGGGCAGAAACGTGGCGGCTAACGAAAAGAGTTCAGCTTAAGTTAAGGACAACGCAGCGAGCCATGGAAAGAAAAATGGTAGGTGTAACGTTAAGAGACCGGAAGCGGGCAGAGTGGGTGAGGGAACAAACACGGGTTAATGACATCCTAGTCGAAATCAAGGGGAAGAAATGGGCTTGGGCAGGGCATGTAATGCGAAGGCAAGATAACCGCTGGTCCTTAAGGGTAACGGAGTGGGTTCCAAGAGAAAGTAAGCGTAGCAGGGGGCGGCAGAAGGTTAGGTGGGCGGATGAGATTAAGAAGTTTGCAGGCAAAGGGTGGATGCAGCTGGCAAAGGATAGGGTTAATTGGAGAGACATGGGAGAGGCCTTTGCCCTGCAGTGGGTGTAGTAAGGCTGATGATGATGATGATGAATTTGAAGTGCACCTATGGAGTCATCGGGGATAGGAGGCTGTGTTTCACTGAAAGATGAGTGTTGCGTATGATTTTTAGGGGACGGAAATTAGAACAATCAATCGGTATTCGAATCAAATGACTTCACCATTCGGACATTTTGACTGCCCTGCGCAGGATGGCCAGCACGAAGACGGTCTGATGACAAATGCTTTTCGCAATACGTCTAGTTTAGAACGTAACTGAGATTGTTATAACCTAAATGTCAGGCCGCATGAAGCTTCATCGTTTCTTCTCTCTTTCCAAAAGCCGTACGGCTTGTAGTTCAACCATTCGGTATTAGCGTTAGACTTTATTTCGTGTAAAGAGCGAGGTAAATGTTTATTTAGCTATATAGGATGATGTGAGCATTTTGATATTTTTACGTACCCAAGCAGGCGTTGTAAATCATTCCAAGCTTGTTAAAAATGGTTTGGTTTGTGAAGTTAGGTACCAGGCTTCTGAGGATACCTGCGCAGAATGGTAGTTTTGTTTTTATAGCGCATATCTCAGGTATTATGCAAGGTACCTTTTAAATAGGTCCCTTTTCTAATCTGGCTACCTGAACGAATACCTCAATAGTGACGGACTTTAACCGTAATCAGGCACACACGAAATCATCAACTGCAAACGAAGCAACTAGCAGAAATAAAAGCATAAGCTATTTGAACGGCAAAAGCAGTAAAATATGACTTGGGGGTTAAAGGACGGCTAATTAGATACTGCCACGGCACAATTGATTTTATTTATGCATTGAGGTGGATCTTAATCATTTTGTCTCTTCGCGTTAGGCTATGTTGAGGGAAAGTATTTTTCAAAGGGTGCTTCTACCATGTGCGACCTCTACTCCTGGTTGCTGGTGGTGAAACGAGTTCTTGCTTCTGCGAAAGCAACAAGCAAGACCTGTTAACTCGAAAAAGAAATATCTGTTATACTCCCGCAGTGTCTGTAGAGTCAGCTGATATAAAGTGAAAATTATTAAGAGGCATGAAGTGAAAAGATAATTGCGTCACTCCAGATAATGAAATTAGTGGCATGAGAATAGGGGTACTTAATTCTGAAATATGCAGCGTTGAAGCTTCACAGTCTAAATCCACTCAGTTATATACGCAGAGGGGTTTAATAGGCGACAAGGACGGCACGAAACGGAAACTCAGACGAGGGCTCACCATCAACTGATTCTTTGTGAAAGCAATACTGTTTATATGCAGTAAAAATAAAGAACTATAGAAAGAACGAACTATCATGAAACTGATACGTGGGAAGCGAAATACTCCACTTCTTTGTCTGACAAATCCATGGTAGTATATAAAGTTAGAAAAAGCAACTGAAATCTAGGAAAATAAGAGAATGCGCCTTTTTTTCAGTTATGGGAGATTACCGAAGAATAATAGGTCCTTTCTTTTCCTGCTTTATAATAAATTATTTTGAAGTGATAAAATAAGAACACTATTAATCTCCCCTTGATAAACACCACAGACTAAAAAAGAGCGCTCTCCTATACTCTTTGGTTTAAGTCTTAACGAGCCCTTCTTTTATCTTGCCGTGTCTGCTCAATAGCTGACGAGGGCCTCGGTTCTGGCAGTCTCGATCCCATAGGTAGCATAAGAGGGTTCTGGCACGGTTTCTGGCCTCGTCTTTCGACCACGTTCCAACGTGGCAATACGAGACGAACTACGTCCGTCGCCATTAACAAGGGTGGGGCAGTAGAACACTTTCAACGCTGGAGAACAAACAACACAAATAGCCACGACAGCAGAAGATCGGTCAGCCATCGCAGTAGCTCAGTTGGTAGAGGACAAGACGCCACATTAGGAGGCTATGGGTTCGGGTCCCACTGACGGCATGCGGTTGGTTTTTATTCAGCTTTGGAATCATTTATTTTCAAGCGATAAAATATTCGCACGATTATTCTTCCTTCTTTTCAACATCACAAACTGAAAAATAGAAACATTTCCCCACGCCGCCGGGGTGACACAGTGGTTATGGCGCTTGGCTGCTGACCCGAAAGACGCGGGTTCAATCCCTTCCGAGGCAGACGAATTTTGATGGAGGCGAAATTCTGGAGGCCCGCGTACTGTGCTATGTCACTGCACGTTAAAGAACCCCAGGTGGTCGAAATTTCCGGAGCCCTTCACTGCGGCGTCCCTCATAGCCTGAGTTGCTTTGGGATGTTAAACCCTTCTAAACCAAACCTATGCTCGTTGGTTTCTTTAGCTGTAGACTTCATATGTGTGTTATAACGAGACCCGCATTCCCATTGTCTGCTGAAGACCACAGAAGAGTTGCTGATGCAGGTTGCACCTTGGTTGTGAATATAAAAAGCTTCCATGATTTTGCTCACCAGCCTACATTTGTGTCAGAACAGAATGCGTGTGTTCCTTTAAACCAGCGTGCATTCTCACTTTTTGCAGAGTATTGCTCCGTGAAAAGGCACATCATGTTCCTCCTCTTTCTTTCGCGTGCCTTTTCGTGCTCATATTTTCTTTTTAATGCAAAAGCCTTTAATGGCTCATACTCGAGCGTCCGGTGTAACGCTGTCTTCTAAGAAGAATGCGGCAACCAATCAAGATAGCAGAAAACGAATAAAAGCATCACATACAGAGGGGAAAAATGTAACCTCCACGCCAAGTTTTGTGACTGTAGAGTGATTAGTTAATATAGCCAATTATAGCGTAAAAACAAAGAAAACCTAATGCATCGATACAGCGCGGACGACGATATAGCGACGGCAGAGGGTGACGTCACACCCGAGGTCATCATGGTAACGGCGCGGGAGCTGGTGGCGCCACTTGCGCACCACCACCAGAAGCCAGAGAAGAGTAGAAGAGAAGAAGGAGGCCAGAGACCTGGGATTGGCGAAGTATTGGGCGGCTGGCCCTGTTTTCCTTTCCCCCTGTGCCTCTGCACCTTTTTTCTTGTGTGGATAACGCACGCGGGAAGTATGTAAATCTGAGGTAATGTCTATGCAGTCTCCAGGCCAGGGGAGGTCCCCCTGGTCGGCTTCCCTACTGCCTCATGAGATGCCTCTGGAAGCTTTTGATCGCTCCGGCGTCCGCAGCATTCCTGTGCCTTTGGTGCCAAATGATAGTGGTTCTGTCAAAACTAACAATCCAGGGCCTGTTCGAGGTGCTCCCCAGGCGGCCATTTCCATGTATGAGGCAATCACAAAGGTAAGGCAGTTTGGACGTGGCGGAATTCTGTGCCGTTCACCAGACCTGTCGTACGTAAAGAATCTTCTAAACTGCTATTCTTTTGCGTCTCTTTCGGTAAACAGCTTCATTCTGTCTCATCTGACCTTCAGAAAAATTTTGGTTCGCGGTGTGGACTCTTGCTTGTCTCCAGTTGAGACCCTCGACCTTCTCTCTGCAGCGGGTATTGTTGCGGTGTATCGCTGTAGGCGGGAGGTGAACAATGAGCGGGTGCCAACGGAAATGGTTATTGCCACTTTGGCTGGTACTGCCAACCCCTCAGAAGTAAAAGCATGGCCCCTAATCTGCCATGTAGATCCCCTTCCGTCTAAGCCACTGCAGTGCAGCAATTGCTGGTAATATGGCCATAGTGATCGTGGCTGCAAGTCCACCTTGCGCTGTTGCAAATGCGGCAATGAACATCCATCAAATTTATGCTCTGATCAAAACGAGAAGTGTTGCCTTTGTGGTGGATCTCACGCTGCAAATTTCATGGATTGTCCTTCTCTGGATTATGATATGCAAATTCTAGACATAACCGACCGCACACGCTGTTCGTGGTGCGAGGCAGTATCAGAAATAAAGAGAGAGCTCACGGCTATGCAGGTGCGTCAGCCCGTTGAGGAGTCACACTAGATTCGTCTATCTCTCAGGCAATAGTGGTTGCTGTGGAAGCCTCTATGGCTAAGATGGTTGACAGGATTGTGTCCACTGTCACGGAATGCATGTCTAATGCTCTGGCAACGCAGATTACCCAAGCCATGCAAATTGGAATGACTTCTGCTATGTCAGCCATGCCTTCGTCGGTAATGACCCAACATTCCTTTCCTGAGCAGTCTCAGCAGCAGGAACAAGTTACTGCTGTTTCTTCACTTCTCGGTCCACTAATTCAGATATTGCTTAAATTATCCATGATGCAGATATGGAGGATTCGGATACGCGAATCCCCAAACGCAGTGGATCCCCCATGTCTAATCCTTCTCCACATCTTAAGCCGAAATGAAAGAAGCAACAGATTGGCTCTAAGACAAAATAAACTATTTTACGGCAGGCATTTGCTGCTGTCCGGATTTCTCAACCATAGGTGTGTTAAGAGTTCTCCAGTGGAACTTTCGGTCACTTCTTCCAGCTTCAACAGACTTACTGTACCCTATATCTCAACATAATCCAGACATAATTATCTTATAAGAAACTTGCATTACATGTGAAAAACACTTCCACTTGCAAAACTTTTCTTAATTTCGACAAGATCGACAGTCAAGAGGAGGAGGCTTACTGATACTAGTTTCTTCTAAAATTTGTCACAGGACTAAGATTACTTTTCAGTCCTCTACTACAGACTGAGTTATTAGCATTACATTTCGAAATTCTAGGGTCCTATCCCTTTTCATTAGCAACTGTTTATTTTCCTTGCGGTCTGCCGGATAACAGGCGTCTAGAGCTCATGCTCCTTAATTGTCAGATGTCAGTTCTCTTGGCAGGCGACTTCAATTCTCATCATGTGTCGTGGGGCTTTAAGACCTATTTCTGTGGTAAGCGCCTTTTGGATTGGGTTACTGATAACAGTCTTTCGTGTATGTATTCGGGTTCGGCCACGTTTCTCCGCGCACAAATTCGATCTGTGTTCGATTTAACTTTCACCAGCCCTTGTGTTCCTGTACTCAAATGGTCGACTGTGGATAGTGGAACATCTAGCGATCTCATACCTATCGTTTTTGATGTTAATTGCCGCTTAACTCCGGCGTGCTTTCAGCTGAGGTCATATATAAACTATGACCAGTTTCAGTCCACTTGGCGGTCCACTCTTGCTTCAACGGTGAAGAGCATACAGCAAAAGGCATGAAAAACGCTTAGTATTAACCACCCCGCATTTTAAATGATTGCTCAGAAGACCATTTAAAAAGCATACCTATCAGCTGAACGATAGCTACTGACATCTCACAATGTGATGAAAAGGCAGGGGCGGGAATATATTGCCCGCTTCTAGATTGGTCTTTTTCTGTGCGGTTTCCCGACTACACCCCAATTTTCCAAGCGGAGTTTCTGGCGGTGGTGCTTGCTCTTCGCTAACTAGAGCCAGCTGTCTCTTCAGCGGCTGTCATTACAGACTCTCTTTCTTTGTGTTCGTCCCTTGCTTCGGCTTTGGATATGCCAATCTTAAACACCCTTCATTCATTACTCCCTCCGCATTTGAGCCTTGTTCACATGATATGGGTGCCAGGTCATAGCGTGTGACAGCCAGTGAAGTTGCGGACTGCCTGGCAAAGGCGTCCCTGAATGGTCCCGTGCTACCTATCGTTGCGGCTACAGCGTACATCACGGCAGCGAGGTTTTGAAGACAGAATTTGTTAAGAATGACAACTGGGTCTCTTTTAAGATCTGCTGATTACCTGCGCCTGAAGTATTCGTGGAGCAGGCAATCATGCCATTCACGGCAGCTTGCGATATCTTTCTCAAGCCTCCGTTGCCGGAAGTCACCCTTAAAGTTTTATTAGCACTGGTCTGGGTTGGCGCTTAATCCCTTCTGCGTATTCTCGGGTGAGCACGAAACCATATACCATTTTTTGCTGTTTTGTCGCCGGTACACCATGAAGAGAAGACGGTTTTTAGAGAAACCACTTCAACAGACTGGTCTTTGTTTGAGCAGCCCAGTCGTATTATCCTTTGGAGTCACCATACTTGGGTACAGCCACAAGTCTGTTTTTATTGCCTTCCAAAATTTTTTAATGTAATCGAATCGGCTACTTTGGTAATATATTTTTTCAATTGTATTTTTATTCTTACAAATGTCATTATCATTTAACCACTCGGCTATAAACATCCGTCTCGATCTCCTGCGTGCGTTATGCATTTCCGTTTCATTTCGCTGTTCCTTTTTGTTTACTTCTTCCTTCCTCAGCATTCATTTTATTTTCGTCCAGGAAATATTTATCTGAAAAACTCTCTGTGCCCCCGAATTCTTGGCCAATCCCCCTATGTGGACATGTGCCATTGTATGAGGGCAACAACAACAACAGCAGCAAGCGCCAAAGACGTCGTCTAGATTGGTAGTGTGGAAAGGTAGAATCATTTGGGAGTGCCACTGGTATGGGAACCTGCGAAGCTAGAATCGCAGTCGGCAGGCCAAAGGCTTTCACCTAACAGCTATATGCGAAAAAGATCATTTTTCTAATTGTTTTCGTGCTCCATTAGGCACTTGTTAACACACCGTCCAGTTGAACAATACGTGTACTCATGAAAAGGGCATCTGGATTTTGCGTTGGATTTTTTGGTTCAAAGCTTAAAAAACCGATAAAATTGCTCCAAATTCGGTTTTCGAAATTCTGTTTTTAATGGAAATGGGTATTGGGTTCATGGGGGCATAGATAGCTGGCTGTTTAATAGGCGATTTACACCCAGAAAAAGTTTAAAAATAACCAAGTAGGAACCTAGGGGCATAATGCGACGATCGTGTGCACATTGCAACCGCGCAAAACGACGAGGGACGAAGAGAAGAAAGCACAGGACAAAACGCGGAACTTCAACTGAGGGTTACTACAAGGAGAACCACTTTTATACAAGATTCGTAATCACACCTGATAGACAGCAGACGCCATCACGTTACACTGGCACGCGGCACGCGTGGCACCAGTTAGCATCTAGATAGTTGAATTAATTCTTGAGTAAGTATACCGAAGTGGTGCTTATGCAGCGTTTATTTTCTTTTTTTATGCAGTAGGCTTCTAAAATTTCCCTGCTAAGCTGGGCGGGTAATTTTTTCAGGACAATAGTGTCGAGGAACCTGAGCGTGCAGTTATGGTAATGGCGACAATGGTTCGCAAGTACACCGCCCCCGCCAATGATTCAACGGCCGCGCGGTGCTCCTGAAGTCTACCGTTCAAGAAACGTTCAGCTTTCCCTATGTAACAATTCCCGCATGTGAGGGGTATTTTGTGCACCCCCCCTGTCTTGCAGGGAACGAACCTGTCTACGTGCTTAGAGTGGCACTCGTTTTTTTTTCTATTAGCCTGCACCATAATGCACATGCCCGAAAGTTTTTAGGTGCCGTGAAGAGCACCGGGACGTCACATTTAATGGCCACTTTTTTGTGGCGATGGGAAATGTGGTGGAAGTGCGGCATAGCCACGGTTCTCCGGCGTTACGGTTCTTCGCTTGGGCAGTGCTTCGGTGGGCATCAAGCTTCCTTGGCAAGGGCTTCTATCACCGAAGTGATCATCTCACAAGGAAAACCAGCACTAGTCAGTCGTAACTGAAATTTCACGCTATGCTGCATTTCATGTGGGGAAGACTTATCAAGAGCGGCGCGCAGGCAGTTTTTTTGCTGTTCCCCTTTTTACAATCTTTTAATAAACTGACTGGTGGTTTAGAATACCCTTTTTTTAGCGAGGCTGGTGCCTTAAGCATACCTGTGTTCCACTAGTACTAGTTAACAATACAGATGTTTAAAAACTGCAAACATCTCGGCGACGGCAACTCACAGGTGAAGCTCAACCCAATGGCACACTCGCTTAAGATTTTAATAATTGGGTTCACTACTATAATAGCCGCTTCTTGAGACACCCCTTAAAAAATGGCATAATTGTCTACATATCTGAACATCTTAGCCGAGCGTGCTGTGTCAAGGTTTGCAGCGATTCGCTTGTCAGATTATGATAAAAATATATCGCTTAACAATGGGGCAATGCATTAACCGATACACACACCGTGCTTCTGAATGAAATTCTTTCCCTGAAAATTAACTATGGTAGAAGCAAGATAGAAGCGAAGCATTTCTACAAAGTCATCCACGCTCATGCCACATGCATTCTGAATTAATACTGAGCCGTAGTGATCTACGGTATCTCAAAGAGCACAAAGCAGTTTGTCTTGTGGTATGGAATAAAAAAGTCCACTACCTCAATGGAAAAAGGAAACAACGATTCACCTTTGCTTTCTTGGACTGATAAGAATTATGATGAGCTCTTCAGAATTCTTAATCAAGAACGGGTCCTCAAAGCTGAGCATGCGTTGGTGTTTCTGAAGAAACTTCGAGACTGCCCCCACCCACGTAGAACGCATGTGGCATGAACGCATGTGGCATGAACGTATGTGGCAGAACGCATGTGGCATGAGTGTGGATGACTTTGTAGAAATGCTTCGCTTCTATCTTGCTTCTACAATAGTTAATTTTGAGGAAAAATGTTTCATTCAGAAGCATGGTGTGTGTATCCGTTCATGTTTTGCCCCATTGTTAAATGACATCTTTTTATCATATTGTGACAAGCGAATCACCGCAAACCATGACACAGCCCACTCGGCTGAGGTTTTTCGATATGTAGACGATTATTGCATTTTCTTGAAAGGGGCGTCTCGAGAAAGGGCAATTACAGTAGTGAACCGAAATATTAAAATCTTTAGTGAGTGTGCTTTGCATGCTTGCACTTTATGGACATCTGTATTGTTACTAGTACTAGTAAAACCCAAGTGTGCTGGAGGTACTAGCTTCTCTCAAAAAAAGGTATTCAGCTCGTTCAAACCTTATAAAAAGGGGAAGAGCAAAAACTGCCTGCGTGCCGCTCTTGATAAGTAATTGCCCACATGATATGCAGCATAGCGTGCAATTACAGTTACAACGACTGACTAGTGCTGGATTGCCTTGTGAGATGGTCACCTCGGTGATAGAAGCCCTTGCCAAGGAAGCTCGATGCCCACCGAAGCACTGCCCAAGTGAAGAACCGCTACGCCAGAGACCCGTGGCTATGCCGTACTTTCACCAGATTTCCCATCGCCTCAAGAAAGTGGCCATGAAATGTGACGTCCCGGAGGTCTTCACGGCGCCCAAAAAGCATCCGTTCATGTGCAATATGGTACCGGAAAATGGAAGAAAGAATGAGTGCCGCTCTAAGCACGTAGACAGGTTCGTTCCCTGCAAGACAGGGGTGGTGTACCAAATCCCCTCATACGTGGGAATTGTTACATAGGGAAAAGTGGACGTTTCTTGAACGGTAGACTTGAGGAGCACCGCGCAGCCGTTGAATCATTGGCGGGGGCGGTGAACTGGCGAACCATTGTCGCCATTACCATAACTGCACGCTCAGGTTCCGCGACACTCTTGTCCTGAAGAAATTTCCCGCCCAGCTTAGCAGGGAAGCTTTTGAAGCCTACTGCATAAAAAAAAAATGAACGCTGCATAAGCACCACTTCGGTATCCTTACCCAAGAATGAATTCAACTATCTAGATGCTAACTTGTGCCACGCTCGCCCGCATGCCAGTGTCACGTGATGGTGTCTGCTGTCTATCAGGTGTGATTACGAATCTTGCATAAATGTGGTTTTCTTTGTAGTAACCCTCAGTTGAAGTTCCGCGCTTTGTCCTGTGCTGTCTTCTCTTCGTCCCTCGTCTTTTTTCGCGGTTGCAATATGCACTCCATTGTTAACCACCAACTAGCCCGTCTTTGCCATGGTATTCTTGCTTAAGCAGTGCAGGTGTGATTTTTGAGGTATTGCTCCGTTGGCTCACACGCCGCCTTCTAGTTAAACACAATTTGTGCACCATCATCCCCTGCTTAGAGCAGTTAGTCGATTCCTGACACAAAGCCACATATCGGCACCACGACGTAGTTTCTGGATACCGTGACAATTGAGTAGGAGCTCAATCGTTGCAATCAATACGCAGACTGCGTGGTGCCCCGCCCTCGCGCTCTACTCAGTGCGACAACCCAACGGCAATATGTAAACCTAGTAATTTGAAATAAACTTCCTATTCTTTTTTTTGTTTCCCGGCTCCTACTTACCTTGTGCTACAATCTTTATGACGGCAGGAATTTTTGCTACAAGCACCGCTCCATATACTGACGTTCGCACGTTATTACTAGTAAATAAATTGTTTGGAATAGCAAAAACTCTAAGACATACTTAAGTGCCTTTTGACTATACAGAACTGCTACATTAAATTACGAAAAAAAGTACGCTGAATTTTAAAAAATAAAAACCGATAGTTCCAACCCCTATATATATCATGCCCACATCGCAAAGAACAGCTCGGGAAACATGTTATACCTGGCAGCCAACGTTTTTCCTACTTGGGCCTCCGTAACTTGCTTAGATATTGAGCTCCGTTTTCTAGCGCCATAAAATACGACGTCGATGCCGTCCCTGCCTACGATTTTCTTCAGACTATGTGAAATGTCATGGCCATGTCGCACCTAAAAAACTGAGCATGATGCGTAAGCACGCTACTCAAACTTAACAGGGAAGAATGATTGCTGCCGGGTTCAACATGCTTACCGAGCCATTCCTTGCGATGTAGGAGACGTAGATCAGATCGTCGATTCATGTGACGTCATGTGAATTAGTGAGCCTGGGTTTTAACAAGCGGCTGACGGAGCATGAAAACACTACGAAAAATGATCCTCTTTCGCACACAGCTGCTCATTGCAAGAGAAATGCATAAGTGAGAAGGAACAGGAATACGAAAGAAATACAAAAAAGATCCGCCTGTTCATGGAGCATTACTTTGCAAAAAGTGAGAATGCACGCCGGTTTACAGCAACACACGCATTATGTTCGGACACAAAGAGAGGTGGGTGTGCAAAATAGTTTAGAGGGTTTAACGTCCCAAAGCGACTCAGGCCATGAGAGACGCCGTAGTGAAGGGCTCCGGAAATTTCGACCACCTGGGGTTCTTTAACCTGCAGTGACATCGCACAGCACACGGACCTAAAAAGTTTCACCTCCATTGAAATGCAAGCGCCGCGGCCGGGATCGAGCCCGCTTCTTTCGGGCCACCAGCCGAGCGCCATAACCACTCAGCCACCGCGGCCGCTAGGGTGTGCTAAATGAAGCTTGCGTATTATATTCACAACCAAGGTGAAACATGCATCAGCAGTTCTTCCGTGGCTTAGTCAGAAAAGGAGGTGGGATATGTCACTTGCCATACGTCACTGCCATGATCGTTCTGGCTTTGTTTCGATTTTTATTTTTCACTTTGTGTTTTTTACACCATAGTTCAACTGATAGTCAGCGCTTGTCCGTGGTTCTATTTTGTCCTGTCACTTTTATACTTTGTGGAGGTAATATGATGATAATTGGATTTTTATGGTGCAAGGGCATCTATGGCCAAAGAGTGCCATGACACAAGGTATTTTCGACATCTTATAGTGGGGTCAAGTGAAGAACCATTCCCCAAGAATTTCACCCTAAAAACTCCGAGCACCTGACCAGGGGAAAGCTTGCACTCATTTCTGTCACCGGTACCCGGCGGCACTGGGGATCGATCCCCGGACCTCCCGCATGCGAGGTGATGCTCAACCACATGGCCACCGCTGCGATTAGACTACTGCAGGTAGCAAACAGCTCCTTCTGAATATAAGAAAATATTAGAAGCACGTAGTTTTCTTTAGGCTTGATATATAAATGGGTTGTAACGATCTTCCACGGCTTGAATATATCAACTATACCGTGAGAAATATTACAATGGATTGAAAGAGATGGGACAGCAATAAAGGATTGCACTTTGTTGTAATTTAGAGTTTGATAATATTAGATGTTTTCTGGAATCAACAAGCATGCCTGGTAAGAGTCGTATCTCCGTTGCAACTGAAAAGACGACGCTTACCTTCAAGCTTGATTTTTGACTCCTTTTCTAGTACACTGTATACATCGGTCCCAACTGGCTGCTTCTTCTCCCAGCTACCGCAAACGTAGTAGTGGAAATTCACGCAGGGATCATATGTCTCCAAGAAGGATTCATTGATTAGTTTTGCTGGAAGAGTTGACATTATTCTCAATAATGCGGAGGCAAAGTTTGTCCGACTGAAGAATCTTTCTCGATAGGTTATTTGCTATACGTTTACCTTTATATTGAGGACCATTTCTAGAAAGTTCTTATACAGCGACGATGATGCTTACAATAGTCTGCTACAGATTGATAAGGTCCGTTCATTCTTTTCATTCCAAACAAAACCGTGCCAGTGATCGAATGCCTGCGAAACCATATTATGCTTGACCACGAATATATTGCGCAAAATGTATTGATCATGTCAAGTGAGTAAATCTTTTTTTTTCCACGAAAGGTAAAGTACTGACTGAGCGTTTCTACTTACGGATTTAAAACTGATGGATGGTAATCGGAACACCTGATCTATGCATCGAACAGAGCGCAAAATTATGCAAAGAAGCAATCATAATCGATGCCGGGGTAGCGTTGGTATTAGCGGCAAAGAGAAAACCCCGGATAAGCCTCATGACGATGTTATCTGCTCATCTTTCGCCCGCATCTGATAGCCTAATAAATTATATCTGGCAGCTGAGATACTCAATACGAATAATCTAGAGGAAAAGGAGAGGCTGGAATCAGCAGCGCACTCTTCAGATTCTCGCTAAACGTGACAGCAGCAATTTAGGTGCAGTTTTTAGATACACTATGGCTACAGGAAAGACGACACGCGTGCCGTAATAATATATAAACAGCAATACCTTCAGTTCAAGTAACTTGAAAAAAATGGCTTGGAGGCCACTAAAGCCTTACAATTGAACATCGCAGAGAACATTCCTGTTTAAGATAAGGGTGTTTTAGTGAATAGGATTTTCTATTTGACAACTGTAAAGCAGTTAGGAAGCTGTGAAGGAGTGCGTCCATTTCTGCAAGAGTAACACGTGGCATCTGCATGGATCTGCAAAATGTTGCATAACAGGTCGCTCATTGTTTATCGCCCTGCTTAACACTGCCATAAAAGACCAATATGAGCAACGAATATGAAACCATTTTTCTTTGAAGATTCATATGACTACTTGGAAATATTGACAAAGAAGGGCGCAGGATCAGAAAGTTGCTCTACTAAGCCCTGAAAAATGATGAAAGAACATGTACCTCGTGCTATGCAGGCGCTGGTAGAGCACACGGGAAGTTCTGAAAGGCAAAAAAAAATTGTTTCGGGTCTCAAAATGGCAAAACAATTTCGCCCTCCTGGATAGGATTTAATATTTGAATTGCACACAGCGAATTAAATGCTGATGAACTTTTCAGAACTGTCAGCGGTGAAAAAGTGGAAATACAAAAAAGCAAGGGTTTCGATTCAGTAGCCTATTATGGCCGTGGCCCTTGCAGCTGCTGCCCGCCAGTTCACACTAACATTATATTTTTCTGCCCAAGGGGTTCGTATGTCTGCAAAAAGTAATTTGTGCGTCTTTAGAAAAGATATCGCCTGTCATTGTTTCACCAGCTTTTGGAAGAATTTACGAAAAACTCCGCACTCATTGAAATTTGGAGCGTCGCAGCACCCTTATTTGTGCATAAACGCTGAAGGAATTGGGTTCCCGTATTATTTTTAACGTATGCGTGTTAATCGAACTTCAATGAAATGCCATTTTCCCGTTCTTCATAGTGTGAAGCAGTTTTTAACACAAAGTATGCTTCTTTTAAAACTATAAATGCCCAAAAGTAATATATTTAAAAAAAACTAAATATTCGAAATCAATATCTGTATTTGTACCTTCTTTCACTTTCGACTTCAAAATATTTGACTCCAACCAACCTGTGCTTCTTCGGAGGCGTAAATGAGCGCTCACGCATGAGCAAAGTTTCTAAAACAGCTAAATATTTTAAATTATTATCCGTATTTGTACCTTTTTTCACATTCGACTTCAAAATATTTGAGTCCAACCAATCTGTACTTTTTTGGAGGCGTCAATGAGCGCTCAAGTGAGTACAGTTTTGTAGCGAAAGCTACATTGGCCACGAACTCGCAGTTTCGCCGTGCTCGCAGTCCCACCGTGGTCGCACCATACCACGTGACTGGTCACGTGACCGGTCACGTGGCCAAAAGCGTGAAGAACCACGTGGCAACAACAAGCCAGACAACCAGACTAACCTGGACTTGCAATCAAGATTAACCAAGGCAAACCAAGCTACGCCTTAGCTTTCGCTACGTATATCCTTTGCATAGCCGAGATAAGCCGCTGCCATTTTTTTTCAACCCGATTACTCTGTTGCAACACCATTCAAGCAATTGCAGAACAGACCAAATTATTTTTTTAAACTATCAGGAGTGGTTGCAGTTTTGTTCTGAGATCTTTGGCATGGAATGACCAATTAATATTGGCGATAGCAGATAAATCGAGGACGGAAAAGAAAAAAACTTCGTCGTTTGTACGTCGGCTACATACAAAATTTGCCCTCTCGTCCTTTTGAAGAGGGAAGCGCTTGGGATGTGCCTTCGCCTCCCCAAATTTGTGGCTACCAATGTGCTGTACCTTGAAGCCCGCATTCCCCCTCTATTATCTGGACTTCACTTTCTGACTGTGCATACTCACCTCAGAACCTATGAGTCACATTTTGATCGCTCGCAAAGAATTTTCTGTTGCCGGCCGACCTCCTTTTTTGGTGCCCTCTGTGTCTCGTTTCTATACCCCACAGGTTGTGTCTGTGCCAGACTACTTAGACCTTTAGACGAGAAAATTTATAATATCCTCCCTGTGCTATGTAGTGGATCCTCTGTCCGCATTGTTTTCAACGACATTTTCCACCAAAATTCAAAACATTTACCACCCCCTATTCTAAACGGTCTACTATAAGGCCATTTAAGGACTCTACGTACAAATATAGCAATAGCAACCGGCGCCTCGAAGTGCAACGAAAATGCAGGTGTGGGAATATTCTCTCCGCGTTAAGACTGGTCCTTTTCACTGCGCCTTCTGGATTTTACCCATATTTTTCGAGCTGAGTTTCTGGCAGTAGTACTGTCTCAACGGAAGCTAGACCCCTCTATTACCGCACTGGCAGTCATTACCGATTCTTTATCTTTTTGTTCGTCCCTTGCCGTGCATGCCTACGGTCCCGTTTTAAACAGATTCTTATCCCTGCTTCCTTCTCATTTGAGCATTGTTCATTTAGTATGGGTTTCCGGTGACAGCAGTGTCACAGTAAATGAGATCGCTCTTAACCTCGCAAAGGCCGCTTCTCTAAACGGTACCGTGTTGCCTATCCTCCCGGCAGCAGCCTATAGACAAGTGTCATGTTTGTATACAAAGGAGGCGCTGCGGTCGGCACCGACGAGGAGTGTACGCAAATCTGAGCACGCCTACACTGCGCCAAGCAACGCTGCGTTCAAAACCAACTGGTGTATGCGCATATTAAAAACGTGCGCGTCGCTTGTGGTTAGAAACATTTTTGTAAATGCTCGGAGTGTAGTTTTGCACTTTTTCAGCCTGTTCGCCAGACAGAATTAGTAGGCGGAGAGCTGCATCGGGTGCTTCTACGCGACAATTGTAAAAGCGCAGCGCTATACGGCGGGTGAAAGCTCGAGCTATGGGGAAAAACTAATCGTCCACACTACTCAACTTCTGGGCCGATAAAGCATATTCGATTGCTAGATCAAAATAGGATGACGTAATGCACGACGCGAATCAGCTTTCTCACTCTACGAACCTTGTAATGTGCTTCCTATTTTCACCCAGCCGCTTCACTCCGGAGACCTTGGGAATTAATGAACACTATAGCTGCTTTGAAGAAGGCAAATGCGATCCGAGAGCTCCACGAGCGCATGCACAGACGTTTTCCTCGAGCTCCAAACGAAATTTACGTGCTAAGCTATGAAATTTTTCTTCTTATTTTACAATTTATTCATGTGTGCGCATTCTGCTTGATTCGGAGAGGCTTTTGGAGTGGTATTTGCTAAGTTCGCCGTGTACTGATCTACGTTCAATGTGAAAATTCACATAATTTGGGAAATAACACTGCGCGACTATGTCGAGATCCTAGCGTCGTTGAGCCGGTGTTGAAGCGAAACACTTAATGAAATTCGCGAAAATGAAAACAGAGAAAATACCGTCCTGTGTGCTACTACCCGAGTACGGTGCTTCTGCAAGCCCGGCACGGTGTGAACGCTGAAGGAGACTGGCGGCAGCTTTTTTTCTGTTCTTTTTTTTTTTTGCGCATAGTGATGCTCGGGACGTTGTCCAGGTGATGAGCATCTGAAAATCGCCCCCTGTGTTCAACTTACGATCACAAGCACACGGAATATCGCGTCTACACTTATGCTGAGAGCACGACAAAATGAGATCGAGTTGCAGGCATTACTTGATTTTTGCACAGTTCACCAAGCGACCGAACAACAACGATGGGAAGGCAGAGACACGAACCAACTTATTGAATTTGAATGCAGAAAGGCAATATAATAACCCAACGGGTGAAACGAGCTCGGTGTAATAACCCGCGAGCTCGGCGGTAATAAATAGCCGCGAAGCCGATCGTCGCCGAACTTGTCTTTTTCCTCTGCCCCTGCCCGCCGCTTTCGCGCCTACCTGACTGCAATAAACTTGTGGAAACTTATGCCGCTTCCTTTCTTCCGCATTGCGGCTCAACCAACCGCACCACAATTCGTCAGCACGCCGTGAATTGTGCCCGAAAACACGCAAGCGTGGCGCACCCAATGCGGAAGGTCCCGCTTTTTGCCTACACAACGAAGGTCACTGCTGACGCCAGCGCCGCCGCATCTGTTTGACGTCACGGCCTGACGCTTGTCTATATCGCAGCATCTAGGTTTCGGCGATGTGCGTTATTAAGCTCGCAAGACACAGCACTTTTAACATCTGCGGATTATCGGCACCTGATATCATTGAAACAGGAATGTTTGTCGATCTTGGCAGCTTGAAGTATCTATGATGAGACTGCTCTGCCCTATCCCTGCTCTAAATTTCTATCCATACAAGTCTTGCTGGCGCTATCTCCCCTCTGTGCAATTTGCTGTGAACCTGAATGTACTGATCATTTCTGGCTCTAATGTCGACGATTCCCCTCTGAAAAGAAGGGTGCCGGAGGAGCCCTTGCAGCATCTTGGCCTTAGTTTCAGCAGCCCGCTCTTGCTATCATTTGCAGCCACCAGGTTTTGGTTAAGCAACAGATTTGCTTGTACCGCTGTTCAAAATTTCTTGCTAGAAACTCATAACACATGCTAAGTGTTGCAATGTTTCCCTTTTTATGCAATGTTACTTTCTAACTTAAGTGCTATTTTTTCATCTCTTTTTTTTTACTAAAGCCAAACTCTTATTCCTTTCCAGTACATTTGAACTTCTTGAGGTAGAATCCACCCGCGTTGCTTTCCTGCGTGCTATTCTTTTTTTCTTTATTGAGTACAGGTGAATAGCAACCTCTGCCTCCGGATTCTTGGCCGATCTCCCAGTGTGGGTATGTGCCATCTTTTGAAAGGATAACAACAACAACAGCTTCCAGCGGTGGGGAGGGAGGTGTTCGCCCGAGTAGAAGAAAAATGGGCTACAACTGTTTTCTCATGTTTTGGAGTGCTGTACGCATACTCCTTGAGAGAAAGGGTGTCGTCCAACGTCTCCCCTCAAGTGACAAACGTCGCAAACATGATGGCGAAGTTGCTTTTTTTTTTTGCTTTCAATGAGATAATTTTTTTTCGTGGGTGACAAATTTCCTAGTGACTAAAATTGTAAGCACAATGCCCAGTAACGCCTACAAGAGAATTTCTGTAAATTAGACGTGTGCGTTACCTAAATAAATCCCGTCGCACGGTTCATTTCAGAAAACTATAAAATCAAAAATAAAACGAGATACTCAGGATGGCGTGGTGGTTGGTTTCGCTGCTGTTTGATAGCAAAGAATGAAATGATCGAGACGTTCAATGACCCAATATTTCACCAATGATAGAGCATTGAAGGGAAGCTTAACTATGGGTACTGTCTTGTCGAACGGGTGCTCCGAGAGCTTTGAAATGTTGCGCCCATCAATGCAGAGATGATGTAAGAAGTTTCATACGCTCCTTTTATATGCATCTCACTGAAAAATTAACTAGTGCGAGGCATTTGCGACCTCAGAATGGATTTATTGGACTGGATGACCTGCAAATGAGCAGACGAGGTGTCGTCAGTAAGAAGTGGAAAAAGAACCGAAGACTTTGCGGAACACCGATGAGAAAGCAGGCACCTCTAGCTGTCTAATACTTTGTGCAGAACACGGTGTGGCTAATGCAGGAATGGCTCGCAGGTGTGTAAATCGTGGTTTCAAAGCATAACAGAAAACTGTGTTTTTTTTTATTTCGCAAATAAAGTTTGAAATCCCAGCCATCGTACGGTAAAATAAATGCTGTGGCCGTGTTCATCGCCTTCGCAGGGAATCTATTTCAGATCAAGTATCAATATAGAGTTAAGATCTGCGCAGTGGTTACCATATTACTCGGGGAAACAAAACTATTGTGGGTTTAAAGTCTAGACCGGAAGGCGTCTACAGTGGCCACGCTGGTTGTCTAGACAGCAGATTGGATAAATTTAATTGACTATTGCAACAGCCTTTGCAGAAAGGTATGAACAAAATAGAATTACTGTACGAAGGACTATTAGGCATTCCTGTTCTACAATTGCATGAAATGGTTCGGATTGATAGCACAACAACGCCAACTACGTAATGTTGATCATGGCCTTGGCGCTGTATGAGCGTAGCGGCGACACCACCACCTCCGGCATTTCTGCGAAATTTGAATGGAGCGGATGGGCGAGTGTGTCCGAGAAGAAGCCTCAAATAAAAAAAATTTCTTCATGTGGTGGTAACCAAATTCGTACTCAGAAGCCTACTCTAATGGGACGCTTCCGCGTCTCACACATCTAAGAATGCAAGTGAACAGGCAAATTTATCAAGCCAAGGAAACTAACGACGAATTTCAGAGCGTAATCTTCAAAGGCTGACACTTCCTTATGTATTAAGGCGCTGTATTGCTCTTACCACTGTCATATTTCAACGGACCCCACCACCCCTTCTCCTTGTTGAAGAAATGCTTAAGCCTGCTTGCGTGTCATCCAGCAAAGCTACATTGTAATGTGCTAAATACCAAACTAGCTGTACGCGAACTAAAGAATTAAGGTGAAGGTGTGCTCTGTTCGCTAACAAGCTTCCAGAAAGTCATACGCACGTAAATAGGACTTGTACGAAAACGCCCCTTCTCATGCTCCGCCGTGTTTCATGCATGGAACCTCAAAAAAACGTGCAAGTCATGTAACATGTGCCAAACGACACATTAAACAAAAAAAAAATATCCGTCTCACTTAAAACGTAACGTCTCTTCAATTTATGCTCGCTGCAAGGTAACACATATAGGCTTGCCAGTAGCGTGATATGCCGCCGCTGGTGGCTCAGTGGTTATGGCGCTCGGCTGCTGACCCAAAAGACGCGGGTTCGATTACGGCCGCCGCGGTCGAATTTTGATGGCGTCGAAATGCTGGAGGCCCGCGTAGTGTGCGATATCAGTGGACTTTAAAGAAACCCAGGCGGTCGAAATTTTTGGAGCCATTCTCTCCAGCGTTCGTCACAGCCTGAGCTGCTTTGGGTCGTTAAACCCCCATAAGCCATTTAATAGTACAGCATTGTCTAAGAAAACCATTTTTGTTCTGAATAATCTTTGGTGTTAAACAAAACCAACGGTGATCCTAGGTCGCACCCTTTGAGAGCTATAGCTTTATAAAATAACCGACGTGCTTTTTTATTAGTCGAGAAATAAAACAGCTAACATTCAGCTATCCTCGTCTCTGTATCAGTTTCTTGTTTGACTCACTGAAAATGAAAATTGGTTTTGGGGGAAGGGAAATGGTGCAGTATTTGTCTCACATATCGGCGAGCACCTGAACTGCGCCGTAAGGGAAGGGATAAAGGAGGGACTAAGAGAAGAAAGGAAGAAAGAGGTGCTGTATTGGAGGGCTCCGGAATAATTTCGACCACCTGGGGATCTTTAACGTGCGCTGACATCGCACAGCACACGGGCGCCTTAGCGTTTTACCTCCACCAAAACGCCGCTATATACTACTCACTGTATACCACTAGTTTAACACAAGGGATGATTGTTCTGATCTGTCTTCTTTAATTCGAGCTGCGATTTCCTCATACGTACCTGTATCGTTCTGTGGTATGGAGTCTGAAGCAGCGAAGCCCACCCAGGCTACCAGTCCGAGGACCATAAAATGCTTCATTTTTTTAGCCTCACGAAGTCTAGATATGGAGCATTTCTGAAAGCATATGTGCAAAAAATAGGTTACAATTTCTTTCAGAAAGCCAAAAACACATTGTTTAAATCGTTTTCCGTTTTTATTCCAAGAAACTTTAACGCGCTTTTGAACATAAATTTTACCGTTACCACGCATGTATAATCCCCTTTCCCCAAGTATATCTCCAGCCCTTTAATTGAGCTAAGCTAGATAACGGCAAAGGTTTTTTAAACGTGATGCGCATTCGTTTAGTACCCCCGTGTCGTGTATTCGTCGTCGTGGCTGCCATACCGCTAGACTACCTTTCTCTTCTCTTTCTATTTCCAGTTTGTCAGAGGCACAAAGTAGCAAAAAGGGGTTTTGTCTTTCACAAGTCTTGGTGGACATATCAATAATGCTGTTACCGAAGCTATGCAAGGAAAATAAAAAAATATTAGGAGAGAAAGGGGCGGAAGAGTGAAGGGCTCCGCTTCAATTTCGGCCAGCTGGCTATAGGTACGATGTGTTGAAAAAACAGACGTGAAAGGAATAAAGAAGGAAGTGTGGAGGGGATATCCAGGAAGAGGAGAGAGGTTGACGTGTAAGCATGCTGACGGCGCAGACGCGTAGGAACACAGCTGCTCTGAGAGATGGCTCTCGCTCACCTCTGGTGGCATGTTTGACGTGGCATCTAGTGACGTAGTGGCTTGTCATTCAATTGCGTAGACACACATTGGTGCAACGCTAAACTTCAATTTTTGTTTCCAGCGTGCAACAGTAATCCCTCCGGAACGCCGGAGTGAAATGTTCTTAACACTAGGTAGTTTTAGCACGTTCGTGCGGTAAATTGCTGTAACTACGACTGCGCGGTAAAATATGACCTGGCAAGAATTGCAATAATAGCAACACCAACGTGTTACTGAATTGGTAAAGGGGTGGTCCAGCTCTGCTGAAACTTTGTTAGTTCTGAAAGGTTAAATTTGTGTAATTTGTACTGCAACTGCCTGAGAATTTAAGGCCGAATACGTAGCAGAAGTCACTTTTTTCGTGTAGAGTGATGCACCACTGAAACTAATTGGCTGAAACCAGCTCATGGTTGTGCTTCTGAAACAGAATATCGCACTCACTCCTATCTTTGCTTAGAAAGTTCTTTTAATTCCCTTGAAGTGTAAGACAATACGTGAGTATTCTAGAAATTCATTCACATTGTACGATAATTATTTCATTTCCGCGTAACTTTTTGAAACATAAGTTCATTCAAACTAAAATCTTATAAATCTTCGATCAACAAGTTTCAGTGAATGTCTTCAAATCAAAGCGCGTTTATGAATTTCAGCGTAATGTTCTCTTATGAACTCTGCCTTTTCTTACCGCACTCTAAAATGCGAAAGCAGTAAGACTTACACTGAGAAAATTGAAATCAAATAGCTAAAAAAACTCACTTTGTTCTCGGCTAAGAGAATATGATTGCAAATTTTAGTTTCGTGTTCAAAGTTGGTTTAGATGCTGCTTCGAAGTTCTCAGCTGGAGTACTTTATTATTTTAGGCATTTATTCGCATGACCAAAAAATGCTTTCTTAGTGTCTAGTATAGTTCTATGACAGCAGTATATAGAAAGCAGTAAAAAAATTGTATCAACGTTTCATCAACAAATGTTACAAGAATAAGCTCGACAAGATAATGTGACTGGTAATAGGTGTTTCGTATTTAAAGTTGCTTTAGTTTCTTTGACATGTTGGGCTGATGTGCCTGATTAATTTAGGCCTTTATTCGGATGATAAATATGTTCTCTCGGTTTCTGGTGACAGAAGTACATAGAAAGCAGTAAGATAATTGTATCAACTTCCTATCAACAAATGTTATTAGAATATACTCGGCTAAGAGAATGGGACTGCTAATGTTGTTGTCGTGTTAAAGTTTGCTTTAATAGCTTTGAAGAGTTCTACTATAGTACTTGATTCTTTCAGGCATTTATTCACATGACCTAAAATGTTTTCTTGGTATATAGTATATTTCTACTAGCAACGGTACATAGAAAGCAGTTTGAAAAATTTATTCAAATAGAATATCTTCTATTTTAAAACATTTTTTCACACCTTGGTCTGATTCCAAATGCATTTACTACGAAAAATATTGGACGCTTTTCGATGTAGTGAAATTGTTAATTAGATGCAATAGATTTCGTCATGCACACAGGCAAGATGACACGGTTATGCGAATAAGATAGTTTTAATCACTTTAAGCACCATGTAGTTTGTTCGTATATTTCTCTCGATGCGTCAAACTGTACAAAGATTATCAGCGACTTTCTATTGACAGGAGTATATCCACAGAAGTAACCTTCTACGAGCTTTTTATTAACAAACCTGCATAGAATGTAAAAATTATTTTATAGTAATATTCTACGGACATTAGTGCATGCAGAGAAGTAACGTTTTACGAACTTTGTACTAGAAACTGCTGATGCAGAGTAAAAGTTACTACAAGGCTAATAGAGTACATAGAAAGTTAACACTACTTCTAAAGAAAGTTGGCAGCCATTTTTATAAGGGATATGGGCAATACAACGACCTCTTTCCGCTAGAGACATTGCCTCGGCAATGCACCGGTCGTCGTTGGTGGAAAAAGACAGGGTGATGCCACGCGCATATCGCGGTGGACGGGTCTACTAGAGAGAATGGACGGTACTGCGTCGTCTCATAGGTGGCGCTATCGAAGGCATATGTGACGAGGGCAATTTGGTGTGCATGTTTATGTGGCCTTCGTCCACATGCATGACAAGCGTATCGTTGAAAGTTTCGTTTTTGCTCTCATTGAAGGAATTTGTCTGTGCGTCATCGTGCGTTCAGTGTTGGAAAGTATTTGGGCAAAAACGGAAGAGCTCTCCACCGATAACAGGCGTGAAGTCGTGGTCTCTGTCCCTGATTAGAGCTCCTGGAGGTCTATGGCGTAAGTCGACAGAGTGCAGTAGAAAGAGCAACAGTGAGTAACTGCAGCCGATGGAAGAGTGGTTGTTTCACAACGTCGAAGATATGAGGCGCAGGAGTAGACGGGGCGAACAAAGAAGGAACACGGACAAAGCGTTCCTTCTTTCTTCGTTCAGTTTACTCCTGCGCCTTGTATCTTCGAGTCATGGACCAACTCGCCCAGCAGTCGTGCTCCTTCTTTATTCGTCCTGTCTACTCCTGCACCTTGTATCTTCGAGTAATCCGCCAACTCCTCCCTCCAGCAGTCGATTCTTCTCAGTTTCAAAACGCATAAGGCAGTCAGCAAAGAAGATGAACCAGTTATTGCCATTGGGGAGGTTGAGAGCAGCCCAAGTACATAAATTGCGACTTCCTCGAATAAACCATGGCGGAAGATTAAGAAGGTGCTGCAGACAAGGCGGAGCGGTGGAGCTAAGTTTGTGGCAACACTCCTGAAACGGCCACGTACCGCTATAGAAGTGAATCGCATTCTCGGACAGTAAAACCGATCTTGCGCACTGTGGAACGTGCGAGCTGTTTCGTGACGCGGAAACGACATCACTCCTAGGCGTAAAATAAGTAGCAGAGGTTCTTAGGAACCATAAGCCGGAGTAGTTCTTTTTCGACAAGACACTTCGCGCACTCAAAGAAGGCCTGACGCCCTTTGGGTTACTGCGGCAGTGAAGGGACTATATATTGGGAAGTTATTGTTGCTCTGCTTTAAAAATGGGATCTTTGGAAAGCTCATAAGCCAGGGCTGAAATATTATGTTTCAGATTGTCACAGTTGCGCTCGGTTGTATTATGAGGGATCCGGCAAGAATAGGGTGTGCCGGCGTGCCGTCTCCGGCACTTGTATGCGACAGCGTAGTCATTACTTTGTCGACGGACGGCCCAGCGAGTGAGGCGACCCCAAGGATCTGGTAGGTAGGCCGGCCAGAAAAAGGCGAAAATCAGATTTAGAGCGTTGGCTCATACTACTCGCAACTGAACGTTTCTCGTCCGTCCGAGATTTCAAGATGGCGGCAGGTTATGCGATCAAATTGCTACAGTATCGTGCAAAATGTGACCCCCATCACGTGGCCGCGCACCCGCAGTCGTCTGGACGGCACGGCGGCCGGTTTACCCACTATGCTGGAGTTCCGCTATACTGGGTGTCCCACCTAGTTTGAGGCAAGGGTCAAAAATAAAATATCAGAGACAGGCGAGTGAAACCAGTAGCATACTGGTTGCAGCCATCTTGCGCACCGCAGACAATTTCTTATTTGGCAAATAATTAATAGAGTAATCAAGTTTAATTATTTTAATATATATTGACTTTAGACAAGTAACTGTATTTGCAAAGTTGTAGAGCACCTTCAGAAATCCCGATTCCATCATTCACTATCAGGAAACCCTCATGTGTCTCTTCTTTTCACGGCTCAACAGAAAGCCCGGGAAAAGCAAAATAAAACACGTGACCAACGCATTCGCGCGCCACGATCGTGCTGCTGTCAAGCGTGGTTTCAGCAATCAACATCAGCTGCAGCCTTGACTGGATGGTCCCGCAGCAGCGG
>JARKHS020012562.1:0-15583 GCA_030143305.2 Amblyomma americanum | reverse complement strand
CAGGCTACATGCCGTAGAGCCCAAACTGCTTGTGTTGAGTCGGTACAATACGACTGTTTGGCGGTGTAGCACATGGCAGGTACTTTAAAGTGGACGAGCCGTCACAAATGGGAATGAGTTGTGCTATCACACTAGGAAGCGGCGCTTCTTTAATGTAACAACATGCCTGTAGTGCCTTAGGTACATCTGGTTAGAGAAGACTGCTGTGATGTTTTGTGCTTGCGTGCACGTGAGTTTGAAGTGCACCCATGGAGTCAGCGGGGATAGGAGGCTGCGTTTTTCTCGCTGAATGATGAGCGTTGCGTATGATTCTTAGGGGACGAAAATTAGGACAATCAATCGGTATTCGAATCAAATTGCTAATAATGACATCACCATTCGCCCATTTCGACTGCCATGCGGAGGATGGCCAGCACTAAGACGGTCTCATGACAAATGCTTTTCGCAATACGTCTAGTTTAGAACGCAACTGAAATTGTTGCAACCTAACAGTCAGGCCGCATGAAGCTTCATTGTTTCTTCTCTCTTTACAATAGCCGTAGGACTTCTAGTTCAACCATTCGGTATTGGCGTTAGACGTTATTC
Organism: Amblyomma americanum; assembly: GCA_030143305.2. Lineage (NCBI taxonomy): Eukaryota > Metazoa > Arthropoda > Arachnida > Ixodida > Ixodidae > Amblyomma > Amblyomma americanum. The sequence continues at coordinate 14,998 of JARKHS020012562.1, read as the reverse complement.
CGGGTAAAGGACGAGGTAAATGTTTCTTTAGCCATTTTGGATGATGTGAGCTTTTTCGTATTGTTTACGTACCCAAACAGGCCTTGTAGATGATTCCAAGCTTGTCAACAATCCTTTGGTTTGTATAGTTAGGTACAATGCTTCTGAGGATACCTGCGCAAAATGATAGTTTTATTGGAATAGTTCATATCTCCATATTATGCACGGTACCTTTTAAACATGTTACATTTCAAATCTGGCTAGCTGAACGATTACATAAAGAGCTACGCACTTTAATTATAATCAAGCACACGCGAAGTCCTCATCAATTGCAAACCAAGCAACTAGCTATTTGAACAGCAACACGAGTAAAAAATATGACTTGGGGGTGAAAGGACGGCTAATTAGCCGCGGCCATGGCACAATTATTTTAGTTATGCAGTGAGGTGGGTCGTAATTATTTTCTCTCAGGGGCATCTCTTCGCGTTAGGCTATGCTGAGGGAAAGCATTTTTCAAGAGGTGTTTCTACCATGTGCGACCTCTACACCTGGCTGCTGCGATAGCACTCAGCGGTGATGAAACGAGTTCATGCTTCTGCGAAAGCAACAAAGAAGACCTGTTAACTCGAAAAAATATCTGTTATACTCTCGCAGTGTCTGTAGTGTCGGGGGATATAAACTGAAAATTATTTAAACAGACACGAAGCGAAAAGATAATTGCGTCACTACAAAAGAATGAAATTACGTGGCATGAGGATAGGGGCAGTCAATTCTGAAATATGCAGCGTTGACGGTTCACAGTCGAAATCCACTCAGTTCTGTACGCAGAGCGGTATAATAGCAACAAGGACGGAACGAAACGGAAACGCAGACAAGCGCTCACTATCAACTTATTCTTTCTGAAAAGAATGCTGTCTATATGCAGTAAAAATAAAGAACCATTCAAAGCGCGAACAGTCATGCCACTGATAAGTGGAAAGCGAAATACCCCAGTTCCTTCTCTGACAAAGCCACGGTATTATGTGAAGGTAGAAAAAGCCTCTGAAATCAAGGAGAATATGGGAGTGTACATTTTTTCAGTTTATTGTGTTCATCAATGGGAGATTACTGAAGGATAGTAGGTCTTTTCTTCTGTTTTCTAATCAATTATTTTGAAGCAATAAAATAAATACACTATTAATCTGTTATTGATAAACACAACAGACTAAAAAAAGCGCTGTCCTCTGGTGGTCGAAATTATTCCAGCGCCCTTCACTACGGCTTCGCTTTCCTCCTTTCTTCTTTAACTCCCTCCTTTATCCCTTCCCTTCCAGGGCGGTTGAGGTGTCCGCCGATATGTGAGACAGCTACTGCCTCATTTCCTTCCCCCCCCCCCCCAAAAAAAAAGCAGTTTTATGCTCTTTGGCCTAAGTCTTAACCAGCCCTTCTTTTCTCTTGCCTTGTCTGCTCAATAGCTGACGGGGGTCTGATTTCCGGCAGTCTCGATGCCATAGGTGCATAGGAGGGTTCTCGCACAGCTCTCACCCTCACCGTTCGACCACGTTCCAACGTGGCAATACGAGACGAAATACGTCCGCCGCCATGTACGAGGGTTGGGCAGGTGAACAATTTTAATGTTGGATAAGAAACAACTAAAATACCCCCGAAAGTAGAAGATCGGTCAGCCGTCGCCGTAGCTCAGTTGGTAGAGGAAAAGACGCCACATTCGGAGGTCGTGGGTTCGGGTCTCACTGACGGCATGCGGTTGGTTTTTAGTCAGCTTTGGAATCATTTATCTTCAAGCGATAAATTATTCCACGATTGATCTTCCATTTATCAACGCCACAAATTGAAAAATAGAAACATTCCCCTATGCCTCCGGGGCGGTTCGAGTGGTTATAACGCTCGTCTGCTGACCCGAAAGACGCGGTTTCGTTCCCAGCCGCGGCTGCCGCATCTCCATGAAGGCGAAATGCTAGAGTCCCGTGTACTGCGTTATATCACTGCACATGAAAGAACCCCAGGCGGCCTAAATTTCCGGAGCCCTTCGCTACGGCCTCTCTCATAGCCGGAGTCGCTTCGAGACGTTAAACCCGCATAAACCAAGCATATGCTCGTTGGTTTCGTTAGCTGTTGACTTCTTTCGTACGTGTGTCATGACGAACCCCTCATTTCCATTCTGTGCTGAAAGCCACAGAAGAGTTGCGGATGCAGGTTGCACCTTGGTTGTCATTATAAAAAGCTTCCATCATTTTGCGCCTCAGCCTATCTTTATGTCGGAACATTACGCGTGTACTCCTGTAAACCGGCGTGCATTCTCACTTTTTTGCTAAATAATGCTCCGCGAAAATGCGGATCATCTGATTTCTCTTTCTCTCGTACGCCTTTTCGTGCTCATAGTTGCTTTTTAAGGCCAACGCCTTTAATGGCTCATACTCATGCGTCGGGTGTAACGCTGTCTTCCACGAATAACGCGGCAGCTATTGAGGTTAGCAGGAAACGAATAATAGCATCATATAGAAGGGACAAAGTTGAACTTCCACGCAATGTTTGATGACTGTAGAGTAATCAGTTAATTGATTATAGCCAAATATATTGAAAAAAACAATCAAGTGCGTCATGTAGCGATGGCAGAGGGTGACGTCACACCCGAGGTCGTCATGGTAACGGTTCGTGCGCTGGTGGCGCCAGCTGCGCGCCACCACCACAGTAGTCAGAAGCCTGCGAAGACGAGAAGAACAAGAGGAGGAAGGCCAGAGAAGCAGACCGCAGGCGCCAACAACGTCAACAACGTAGGGAAGTACAGTAATGCTGCACTTGACGAGAAATTTTGTCACGCTGAGAGCGGTGTGCTGCCGTGCGTTATCGTGGAGAAGGCTCCATTGTCCACGTGTGCATAAGTTAGGGCGACGGAATCGCAGTGCATCACGCATGTGTTGAAGCACGTGGATATAAAACTCCATATTCACCGTGCGCCCTTGTGGGACGAACACGCGGTGTATGACACCTCTGGCATCAAAAAATACTATCAGCGTCGTCTTTGTTTTTGCCTTCTGTCGCCGCACCTTTCTGGACGCCGGAGAGCTTGTGGACCGCCATTCGGCGCTCTGCCTCCTTGTTTGAAGTTCGTATTGAAAACTCCATGTTTCGTCTTCAGCAATGATGCTGTCAACGAATGCAGCATCCTTCTCGACCTCGGAGAACATATCAGCGCTCACTTATGTTCGCGTGCCCTTCTGGTCCTGTGTGAGGGAGTGCGGCACAAGTCTGGCCTTCAGCATTCGTTTCCCCAACTTCTCACGCAAAATTTGGTGGCATGTTGTCTGACTAATGTCGAGAGCATCTGATAACATGCGGACTGCAATGGTACGGTCTTGCTGTATGATTTTCCTGATCCGAGCCAAGTTGTTTTTTTTTTCGTGAGCTTGAAGCACGCCTCTGCCTTGTGCCGTCTTCCATCGACGTTCTGCCCGAAACATCTCGTGCCACTCGAAAACTCGCGCCCGCGATAATTCCTCGTTGCCGCAATCGTCACGAAGGAGCTCATACGTCTATGTGGCTGTCTTGCCGAGCTTCATACTGAATTTTATGTTTACACGCTGTTCGAGGTGAAGGTCCATCGCTCCACATTCACTTACATAGAATGCGCAAACGACTAGTGACAATGTATTTTTCTACATTTATTGCCATCTAGCAGCTGTCCCGGCAATTAACATAAATAGCACAGGTTAGGCTGAAAAGATGCCGGTACACATAAGCACCAACATTTGTTTTGGGGAATCATTTCTAGAAAAAACAAACAAATCAGTCTTGAAACTTTACGGACAACGGTTGTATATGCGGACTGTTGCTACAGTCAACGTGTTCAACATCGTTGCTAGGAAGAGGGGCAAGACTGCTTCCATTTATTAGTGCAAAAATCTTCCGCTACAAAATCTGCCTTTGTTTTCTAATGGTGTACTAAGCTTTCTAAGGGTCTAAGTGCGTACTTTAAGTGCCTTTTGATTATACAGAACTGCAACATCCAATCACTAAAAAAGTATGCTGATTTTCAGAAATAAAAACGTAAAGCTCCCACCCCTATATATATCATGCCCACATCGCAAAGATTGGCTCGAGAAATATGTCATACCTGGCAGCCAACTTTCTTTCCTACTTGGGTCTCCGTAACTTGCTTGCATATTGTGCTCCGTTTTCTAGCGCCATAAAATAATACGTCGATGCCGTGCCTTGCTATGATTTTCTTCAGGCGACGTGAAATGTGATGGCCATGTCGCACATAGGAAACTGAGCATGTTGTGTAAGCACGTCACTCAGACTTGTCAGAAAAGAATGATGGTTGCCAAGCACAACATGCTTACCGAGCCATTCCTTGCGTGTGAGGTGCACAAAAGATCCTCGGAGGATTCGCGAACGCAGTGCGTCGACAGTGGTGCGTAAGACAACAGAGCGCTGCGGGCGCCAGCCCAACGTTACGCGTGTGCGCATTCGAGGGGTGTGTGCGAGGCGACGGCGACAAAGAGCGTGGCGAGCACGAGGAGCGGAGAGCGGACGTGTCAGAAAATCGATGTGTAATGGAAGAAGGCGCAGCGGAGATCGGGTCATTCAAGTGTGGAGGTGGCAGCCGTCGGATGTTCGGTCCGTGCTGCCGTGGACCTCCCTTGGATCACCGACGCAAGCCTACTGCGTTCCTTGCAAGCATGGAGGTGGCAGCCGATAGACTTAGGGTCCGTGCTGCCGAAAGACACTCTTGGATAGCCTGCCTGAAGCCTCCGGCGTTTCGTGACGCCGTCGATGAGACCTGGCTACGTGTTTCCTGCCGCTGCCATGTTCTTCAGGCTGTTGACTGGAGACTAGCGGCGTCTAGCTGCAGTTTTCTCCGCTCCTAATACCACCTGGCTCTCTTTTGCCGCTTCCGTCGACGCAATGCCAGCGACACGTCGCAGTTCATCAACCCGTGTTCCGTCCTGTCTACAATGCATCCGCGCTTCACCTGGGATGCTCAGTACCTGATGAACTCTTTCCTTTTATTCTGTAGTGTTGTACGCACGTCTATTGTGTGTCCGTTTCTTATTGCCCCTTTTCCTTTAAATTATAAACAGGGCATTGTTTTATTTTGTTTGATCTTTTTGTTCTCTTGTTCTCTTGTCCGAACCTGCACGCGATAGCGTTCCCTTTCGGAAAGTCGGGGATGCGCTACCGATTTGCGTCAAGGAGACGTGTATCAGATCGTCGTTTCATGAGACGTCGTGTGTATTGGCCCGACTGGGTGATGTTTTAACAAGCGGCTGACAGAGCATGAAGACACTACGGCTAATGATCCTCTTTCGCACACAGCTGCTCTTTGCAACAGCAATGCAGAGAGAAATGCATGACTGAGCAAGAACAGGAGTACGAAAGAAATACAAAAAAGCTCCACCTTTTCACGGAGCATCACGTTGCAAAAAGAGAGCGCACGCCGGTTTACGGGAACGCACGCATTCTGTTCGGACACAAAGAAAGGTGGGTGTGCAAAATGAAGCCTGCGTATCATATTCGCAACCACGGGACAACATGCATCAGCAGTCCTTCCGTGGCTTTGTGAGAAAAGGAGGTGGGATATATAGCTTCCTGTATATCAGTGGCATGATCATTCCGGTTTTGTTTCGATTTTTATTTTTCACTTCACTGTTTCTGTTTTTGGCTTTGCGTTCTTTACACCAACATTCAACTTATAGTCAGCGCTTGTCCGTGTTTCCATTTAGCCGTGTCAATGTTGCTTTGCTGAGGTAATATGATGACAATTGGATTTTTATGCCGCAAGGGCATCTATGGCCAAAGAGCGCCACGGCACAAGGTGCTCTCGACTTCTGAAGGTGGGGTCGAATTCAGAATCATTTCCCATGCATTTTACCCTAAACAAGCCGAGCACCTGACCATGAATTCAGAATCATTTCCCATGCATTTTACCCTGAACAACCCGAGCACCTGACCAGGGGAAATCTTGCACTCAGTTGTACCACCGGTGGGTAACCGGCGGCACTGAGTATTGAACCTCGCACCTCCCGCATGCGAGGCGGATGTTAAACCGCATGCCCACCGCTGCGATTAGACTACTGCACGCAGCAGACAGCTCCTGCTGAGTATAAGGAAATATTCGAAGCACGTAGATTTCTTTAGGCTTGGCAAATAAAGGCGTAGTATTGGTCTTACACGGCTTCAATATATTAACTATGACGTGAGTAATATAACAATGGGTTTAAAGAAATGGGAAAGCAATAAAAGAATGCACTTCGTTGTAATTTCTAGCTTGATAAGATGAGATGTTTGCTGGAATAAACAAGCATGTCTGTTAAGAGTCGTATCTCCGTTGCAACTGAAAAGATGGCGCTTACCTTCAAGCTTGGTATCTAACTCCTTTTCTAGTACACTGTATAGATCTGTCCCAGTTGGCTTCTCATTTTCCCAGCCACCACAAGCATAGGAGTGGAAGTCCTCGCAGGGTTGATAATTCTCCAGAAGGGATTCATTGATTAGTTTTGCTGGAAGAGGTGACATTATTCTCAGTAATGATGGCAAAGTTTATCAGACAGAAGTATATTTCTTGCTACGTCATTTGCTATACATTTCCCTTTATTTTGAGGAACATTTCTAGAAAGTTCTCTTAGAGCGATGATGATGATTTTCATAGTCTGCTACAGATTAATAATTTCCGTCCATTCTTTTCATTCGAAGCAAAAAAGTGCTTGTAATGGTATGCCAGCGAAACCACATTATGCCTGACCAGGAATATTGTCGTGTGTGTTATTGTTCTCCCTTTATTTTGCACCTAACGTCATCTTCAACCAGCGCGGTGCCTGATCGAGAGTGAAGAGTTCGAAGCTCGGCAGAACTCGCTCGTGAGCCCGGCCACGACCGCTTGGCCTGTCTGTGGCACCTGCTCGTGTGGTACTGGTCCCCAATTGTGCCTTCGACCCGCGCCGTCTGAAAGACCCGTGACAATATATTGCGCAAATTGTACTGATCATGTGCCAAGTGATGATAATAATAATAATTCGACGCCGCGGTCTTATCGAGAAGCTGCTGAAACGATACTTTGGCCTGTACGACGTGATTCGTCGTATAGGCGAGTTAAATTACGAAGTGCTGCCGATCGTAACATGTGCCAAGTGAATAAATATTTTTTTTACGCGAAAGGTAAACTACTGGCTGAGAGATTACAGGTAAGGGGTCAAACCTGATGGATAGTGATCGGAAGAATTGATCTATGCATTGAACTGAGCGCAAAACTATGGAAAGAAACGATAAATATCGATGACTGTGTGGCGGTGGTATTAGCGGAAATGAGAAAACCCCGGATAAGTCTCACAACGATCTTATCTGCTGATCTTTCGCCCGCATCTCATACCCTTAATAAAATTTATCTGGCAGCTCAGCACATTTAATACTGGATAACCTAGGGCAAAAGCAGAGGCTGGAATCAAAAGCGCACTCTTCAGATTCTCGCTAACCATGACAGCAGCAATTTACGTGCAGTTTTCAGATACACTATGGCTCCAGTAGAGACGACATGCGTGCCGTAATAGTTTAGAAACAGGAATGCCTTCAGTTCAAGTAACTTGAAAAAAATGGTCTGGAGGCCACTAAAGCCTTACAATTGAACATCGCAGAGAACATTCGTGATTATGATGAGGGTGCTTTAGTGAACACGATTTTCTATTCAAAAACTTTAAAGCAGTTAGAAAGCTGTGAAGGAGTGCATACATTTCTGCGAGAGTAACAAGTGACATCTTCAGGGATCTGCAAATTGTTGCATAACAGGTCGCTCATTGTTTATCGCCCTCCTTGATACTTCCATAAAAGACCAATCTGCGCTAAGAATAATGACCAAATCTTTTTTTTAAAGATTAATAGGACGGCTTAGAAATATTGACAATGAAGGGCCCAGGATCAGAAAGGTGCTCTACAAACCCCTAAAAAATTAAGAAAGAACGTGTACCTCGTGCTACGCAGGCGCTGGTAGAGCACACGGGAAGTTCTGAAAGGCAAAAAAAAAATTGTTTCGGGTCTCAAAATGGCAAAACAATTTCGCCCTCCTTTATAGGATTTAATATTTGAATTGCACACAGCGAGTTAAATGCTGATGAACTTTTCAAAACTGCAAGTTAGCGCTGAAAAAGTGGAAGGATGAAAAGGCAGAGATTTCGGTTCAGTAGCTTATTATGGCTGTGGCCCTTGCAGCTGCTGCCCGCCAGTTCTCACTAAAATTATAATTTTCCGCCCGAGGGGTTCGTATGCGTGCAAAAAGTAATTTGTGCGTCTATAAAAAAAATATCGCCTGTCATTTTTTCACAAGCTTTTGGAAGAAGTTACGCAAAGCTCCGCACTCATTGAAAACAGGACCGTCGCATCATTCTGACCTATGCATAAGCGCTGAAAGAAATTAGGTCCCGTATAATTTTTAACATTTGCGTGTTTCTTGAAATACAATTAAATGCGATTTTTTCGTTCTTCATAGTGTGAAGCAGTTTTGAACGCTAAGTATGTTTCTTTTAAAGCCCAGTACAGTCATAAAGAATTCAAAAGTCAAATATTATAAAACAGTTTAATATTATTAATTATTATCTGTGTTTGTACCTTCTTTCACATTCGACTTCAAAGTTTTTGACCCCAAACAATCTGTGCTTCCTCGGAGATATCAAAGAGAGCTCACGTGAGTAAAAGTGTTTGTGAACAAGGCTACTTTGTAGAAACAACATTCATGCAATCTCAAACTAGATCAAATTATTTATTCTTTCAAAACTATCAGCGCTGGTCACGCTCTCGGTTTGAGACGCTTGGCATCGAGTGACCAATTAATACTGGCGATAGCAGGTCTATCGAAGACATAAAACAAAACTGCGTCGCAAAAGCGTCCAAGGGTGCGCGGAGAAGTGTTCGTCCGAGTAGAAGAAAAATCGGCTACAACTGTGTTCTCTTCTTTAGCAGTGCTGTACGATTACACCTGGAGAGGAAGGGCTTAGGTTTTTGTTTATGTGGTTTTAACGTCCCAAAGCGACCCGAGCTGTGCGTGACGTTCAAGTGAAAGGCTCCGGAAATTTCGACCACCCGGGGATCCTTAACGTGCACTGACATCGCACAGTACACAGCCCTCTATATTTCGCCTCCAACAAAATTCGACTGCCGCGGCCAGAGACCGAACCCGCGTCTTTCGGGTCAGCAGCCGAGCACCATAACCACTGAGCCACCTCAGCGGCTTTTGAAAAGAAGGGTGCGTCTTGTATATCCGCTCCAGTGACAAAAGTCGCAAGCATGATGGCGAAGCTACTTGTTTGGCTTTCTATCAGGTAATTTTTTTGTGGGAGAAATTTTCTGCGGACGAAAATTGAAAGCACAAAGCCGAGTAGCGCCTTCAGCAGCATCTCTATTAAACAGGCGTGTATGTTGCCTAACAGTACCACGTCGCGAGGTTTATTTCAGGGAACTATAAAACAAAAAATAAAACACGATACTCTGGACGGTGTTGCGGAAAGTTTCGCTGCTGTTTGACAGCAATGGTTGCAGTGGTCGATACATGCAATGACGCAATCATTCACCAATGGTAGAGCATTGAAGGGAAACTGAATTATGGGCACTGCCTTGTCGAACAGGTGCCCCGAGACATTTCAGATCGTGCACACATCAAGGCAGAGAGGTTGTAAGAAGTTTCAAATGCTCGTTTTTGATGCAGTTCACTAAAACTTAAAGGAGTGAGACGCATTCGCGGCCTAAAAATAGAATTTATTGCATGAAAAACGTGCCAAGTGAGCAAACGTGGTGTCGTCGGTAAGAATTGGAACAAAACTGCGAAACTGCGTAACACTGATGAGAAAGCACGCATCTCTAGCCGACTAATGATTTGTGAAGAACAAGGTTTCGCTGATACAGAGATTACTTGTAGATGTGCAACTCGTTATTTCAAAGAATGAGAGCCAATTTGGTTCCTTCTGTCGTTCGCAAATAAAAAAAATGCGAACTAAACATTCGCAGGATAAAATAAATGATGTCGTCTTGCTTGTCGCCTTCGCAGTGAATTTATATGAGATCAAGTATCAACACAGAGTCAAGTCCCGCAGAATAGGGACCATATTACTCGGGGAAACAAAACTATTATGGGCTCAAAGTCAGGACCACAAGGCACCCACAGTGGCTATGCTGGTTCCCTAGCCAGCAGATTTGATAAATTTAATTGGCTATTGCAACAGCCTTTGCTTAAAGGCATGAGCAAAATAGAATTACTGTACGAAGAACTATTAGGCATTCTTGTTCCAAAACTGCATGAGATAGTCCGGACTTGCTCGCAGAGCAACTTGCATTAGCGGCGGAATATTGATCATGTCCATGGCGCTGTGTGACCATAGCGGCCACGCCATCATCTCCTGCATTTCTGCTACAATTGAATGGAGAAGATGGGCGTATGTGTCCGAGAACAAGCCTCAGATTAAGAAAAAAATCTTCAGGTGGGGGTAACTAAATTCGTACTCAGAAGCCCGTTTTAATGGGAAGCTTCTGAGTCCCACATGTGTAAGAGTGCAAGCGAACAGGCACGTTCATCAAGCCAAGGAATCAAATGACGTATTTCAGAGTGTAGTCTGCAGAGGCTGACACTTTCCTATCTGTTGAGGCACTGTATTGGACTTCTCACTGTCATATCTCGACGGACCCCAACAAGCCTTCTCCTTGTTGATCAAAGGCTTGAGCCTGATTGCGTGGCGTTCGGTAAAACTACATTGTAATATGGTAAATGTCAAATTATCTGTCCGAGTAGAACAAAATAATGGAGGTGAACGTGTTGCTCTGTTCGCTAACCAGCTTCCAGAAAATGATACGCGCGTTAATACGACCTGTACAAAAACGCCTCTTCTAATTCTCCGCCGTACTTGATCCATGGAACTTTAAAAAACGTGCAAGTGACGTAACATGGCCCAAACGACACAACATTAAACTAAAAAAATGTCCGACTAACTTAAAACGTAAAGTCTCTTCATTTTATGCTGCTGGCTGCATGGTAACACATGTAGGCTTGCCACTAGAGTGATATGCCGCCGCTGGTGGTTCAGTGGTTATGGCGCTCGGCTGCTGACCCGAAGGACGCGGGTTCGATCACGGCCACGGCGGTCGATTTTCGATGGAGGCGAAATGCTAGAGGCCTGTGCAGTGTGTGATGTCAGTGGACGTTAAAGAAACCCAGGTGGTCGAAAATTTTGGAGCCCTTCTCCCTGGCGTCCCTCATAGCCTGAGTCGCTTTGGGACGTTAAACCCCCATAAACCATTTCGTAGTACAGCATTGTCTAAGGAAACTATTTTTGTTCGGAATAATCATTGATGAAAAACGAAACCCACGCTGAACCTCGAAGGTCGCACTCTTTGAGAGCTGTAATTTGATGAAATAACCGACGTGGTTTTTTTATTAGTCGACAAATAAAGACCGCTAACATTCAGCTATCCTTGTCTCTTCATCAGTTTCTTGTTTGACTCACTGTATACCACTAGTATAACACAAGTGATGATGGTGCTCCTCTTTTTCCTTTAATTCGAGCTGCGGGTTTCTCATACGTACCTGCTTCGCTCTGCGGTCTGGAGTCTGAAGCTGCGAAGCCCACCCAGGCCACCAGTCCGAGCAGCATAAAACGCTTCATTTTTTTTTTAGTCCCACGAAGTCTAGAGATTGAGCATTTCTGAAAGCATATGTGCAAGAAATAGGTTACAGTTTCATTCAAAAAGGCGAAAACACTTGTTTAATTCGTTGTGCTCTTTTATTTCAAGAAAATTGAACACGCTTTTGAACATAAATTTTACTGTAACCATGCGTGTACCATCCCTCTGCCTCAAGTATACTTCCCGCTCTTAATTTGAGCTAAATTTGATGAGCGCAAAGTTTTTTAAACGTGATATGCATTCGTTTAGTACCCCCGTGTCGTGCATTCGTCGTCGTCGCTGCCATCTCGGCAGACTACGTTTCTCTCCTCTTTCAAATTCCAGATTGGCAGAGGCACATAGTAGCAAAAATGTTTTGTTTTTTTTCATGGAAGCTAGGGTACTAGTGTCTCTCTTACTTCTTGGTAGACTTATAAATAATGCTGGTAACGAAGGTATCCAAGAAAAAAAATTAAAAGTTTAGTAGACAAAGAGGCGGAGGAGTGGAGGGCTCCGCAACAATTTCGGGCAGCTGGGTACCGGTACCATGCGCGAAAAAATAGAGGGGAAGGAAATGAAGGAGGGAATTTGGATGGGATATCCAGGAAGAGGAGAAGGAACCGGCGGCGAAAGAGAAAGCACGTGAAACCATGCTGACGGCTCAGACGCGTATGAACACAACTGCTCTGAGAGGTGGCTCTCGCTCACTTCTGGTTTCATGTTTGACGTTTTGACGTGTCACTCAGTGACGTGGAAACACAACTGTGCGACACTTCAATTTTTTTTTCTAGCGTGCAACAGTAATCGCTCCGAAACGCCGGAATGAAATGTTCTTAGCACTAGAGAGTTTAAGCACCGTCGTATGGTTCTAAAGCTATGAATGCGCGGTAAAATATGACCGGGCGAAAATTGCAATAATAGCAACACCAACATGTTACTGAATTGGCAGAGTGATTGTCCAGCTCTGCTGAAACTTTGTTAGCTCTGAAATGTTAAATTTGTATAACCTTTACTCCCACTGCCTGAGAATTTAAGGCCGAATACGCGGCAGAAAGCACTATTTTCGTGTAGAATGATCCACCACTGAAAATAATTTGCTGAAACCAACTCATCATTGTGCTATTGAAACAAAATATCGCACTCACTCCAATTTTTGCTTAGAAAGTTCTTTTAATTCTCTTGAAGCGTAAGGCAATAACACTGGAGTATTCTAGGAATTAATTCATCTTTAAGCAGCGCGAAACACAGGACAAGAGGAAGAAACACGAGAAGACACGAGCGCTATATATTTCTTCCTCTTGTTCTGTGTTTCGCGCTGCTTAAAGATGAATACATTCCAACTCCCCGAGTTTTCTGTTCTAGGAATTCATTCCCTTTGTATCAATATTATTTCATTTTCTCGTAATTTTTTTCAAAGAATAGCTCTTGCAATCTAAAATCTTAAAAATTTCTGATTAACAATTGTCAGTAAGCGTTTTCATGTCAAGGCGAGTTTGTGAATTTCGACTTAATGTTCTCTTATGAAATTTTTTCCTTTCTCCCGCGCTCTAAATTGCTAAAGCGGTAAGGTTCGTGCTCCAAAAATTGAAATGAAATCGCAAAAAAACTCAATTTGTTCTTGGCTAAAAGAATATGTTTGCTAATTTTGATTTCGTGTTCAACGTTAGTTTAGATGCCACTTTGACGTGGTCGGCTTGGGTACTTGATTATTGTAGGCGTAATTCGCATGACCAAAAATGCTTTCTTGGTGTCTTGTATAGTTCTATTGACAGCAGTATATAGAAAGCAGCGAAAAAATTCTGCAAGCTTTCTATCAACAAATGTTAATAGAATAAGCTCGACAAAGATAATGTGACTGCTAATGTGTGTTTCGTAATTAAGGTTGCTTGAGTTGCTTTATTTGTTGTTTATGTGCTTGATTAATTTAAGCATTTATTCGATTCATGAAAACGTTCTCTCGGTTTCTAGTACATTTCTACTGACGGAAGTACAGGGAAAGCACTAACAAAAATGTATAAACTTCATATCAACAAATGTTATCAGAACATGCTCGGCTAAGAGATTGTGACTGCTAATGTTTCGTTCGTGTTCAAGTTCGCTTTAATAGCTTTGAAGTGTTGGGCTATAGTACTTGATTATTTAAGGCATTTATTCGCATGACCTGAAATATTTTCTTGGTTTATAGTTTATTTCTAATAACAACATTACTTAGAAACCACTAAGAAAACTTTATTCAAATGTAATACCTCCTGCTTTAAAACGTTCTTTCATACCTTGATCTAATTCCAAATGCATTTGCTACGAATAATGTTGGACGCTTTTCGATGTTGTGAAATTGTTAACTAGATGCAACCAATTTCACTATGCACTCAGGCAAGATTTCACGGTTGCGCGAATAAGATAGTTTTAATCGCCCTAAACACCATGCAGTTCGTTCTTTTATTTCTCTTGATGTGTCAAACTGTACCGAGATTTTCTGGTGACTTTCTATTGACAGGACTATAACCAGAGAAGTAATATTCAACAAGCGTCTGCATAGAACGTAAAAATTCCTAAATTCTTAACTTGAATAAGAATCCTATATCTGGTGTAATCGTAAAACTCGTGCATATTCGTATGCTAATCGTAGCTGCTCGTAGCAAGCACTGCCAATATTCTTCGAATTTTTCCCCCAAAAGTGTGATCAGTACACTGTCCAAGCCATTTTTTAAGCGAAATTTACTGCCCTACGGCATCAATGATGGATGAAGGTGTGATGAATGATGTAGTAGAGAATAAATGAATGGAAAAAGGTTAGCTGATTTGATGAAACAATGCGCACGAAATAAATTTTAACCCACTAGACAACTTCAAACTGCACTTCAGGTTACCGAGTCGTGGCAACGTGGGGAAGATTTCTTCGCTTCAAAGCTTTAGGTGCTGAGGATTATACATAGAGAGGGCTAATATTTTAGACATTGTTGAGCACTCGTGTAGAGAAAACATTGCTTAAAGGAGTTCATTTTTTTGCAGGATAGTCATAAAGCCCTTCCTTGTCGGCCATTGTTTAAGTATTTCGTTCTGTCAAAAACCGAGATTACTTCTTTTGTACCACACAACATGCCGACTACGAAGAACTGCTACTACACAAACAGGCAAAAAGTAAATGATGCAAGTGCAAGCAGCAAAAAGAAAATCCATGCAGGATAAATGGCATTCATGAGGACGAGCATGCATTACGAGTTCGGTTTCGAATGCGTGCCCGATTTTTCTTTGATGTTCTGAATTGTCACAACAAAAAAAAAGGTTTGCTTTTTCGGGAAAGGAAATAGCGCAGTATCTGACACACACATTAGCGGACACCTGAACCGAGCCGTAAGGGAAGAGAATAAAAAGGTCTGAAAGA